>JAWWEN010000048.1:17676151-17716634 GCA_035582955.1 Sycophila texana | reverse complement strand
AATCAAATTCAAATTTCGAGATTCGAGATTCGAGATACAATCGCAAAACCGATACCTCGTCTATTATTTTTATATAATAATATAATATATAATAAGGGAAAGGGACTGCTCTCTTGATAATTTGTCAAAATAGCTGATACGAACAGTCTAATTTTGGCATTAACGGCGGCACCTTGAAAAGTTCAACTACTCCAGTAAAAGGCTATGGTGCGGGGCCCACATCCAGTCGTGGAAAAGCAGTAGCCGTACGTGACGGGCGTAAAAACAAATATAGCATGGAAATCGGCGCGTGCGTCTGGCACGCATGTCTCGGAAATTGGCGGCGCGCGCTCGCAATCGCTGCGGTAGTTTCCTGCGATTCCGCGGATTACGGAAATAGCTCAGGGGCCGCACTTGCTTTTCTCATGCGTGGGAGCCCCGGTGCGCCAGCTTGCCGAACTCCAATTAGCCTCGCGCAATTATAATAAAAAGAACAACAGCGACCTCGCGAGCAAGCGAGCAACAATGGCTGCTTAATCGAATGAGAGCGACTTTCTCCCGGGCAAAGGCAGAGTCCCCCGTGAGTTTCGACAGCCGCCAGCCCCGCTGTTCCGCTTGCACGAATTTAAATAATAGTGGATAATTGATGAACCGGACTTCATTCAACTGTCATCGATTTTTTTTTCTAAGCCCACGATAATTTCTTTTATGCCTTTGTTGTTTTTTTTTTCTATTTAATATATCGGTGCAACTGCAGCATGGAACTTTTTTCATACCAACAAGGTAAATAAGGTTGACTTTTAAATAGCGAATCGGAAATTAAAATTTAACACATAATTGATGTACTATATCTTGTCGACTCGGCCCATAGCGCCTCGTTTCGTGTTCAGTACGAAGTGGCGGAACGGGAGCGTGTTCGTTTCCCCTCATAATTCTCCGAAGTAATCATGCTATTACAACCACTGCCCATTCTACCTAAACCACGACTATAGGAGGTGGCGAAGCACCCTTTCCCTTTGTTGGCTCAATTAACCGAAATGCAAGTCTGTTTGTATCTCGAAAGAAAGGGACAGAAGCACGTAAAAATAAAAAAAAGTATTCATATCAATTGCCGAAATAAAATTGGCGAAATAAAATTAGTTTAATTAAATTTGTTTCGTCGAGATCATTCGAGTTTACGTTCCACTCATCATTATATTGCAACAAATGTTCGAATCTTCAAATTTCATAAAAAAAAAGTAAAAAAATTGCAAGATATACTGTACTATAAATAAATGAATAAATTTTAATAACGGATGAAGCTGTGGATTAAAAAAATCGCTTTGCGTACTGTCTGGAAGCGGTGGGTGTCGGTAACGATGAAAGGGCGTCGCCGCGGCTACTACTACACGTCGGGGCGCACCCTTGTCAAGGTGTGGCCATCGGGCGATACGTCCACAACCCCTGCTGCATGACATGATGAAACTCAAGCGATAATGTGATTACCACTGTTTAACTTAATCAAAAGCCATAAAGAAACAAGCATTTCATATAGAAATGAAAATTTCACTGAAACGTCGCTCTAAATATGAATAAGTGAAATTCTCTTCGAATAAGTGAATAAACAATTATTCTACATGTTGAATATTTACTCGCTAGTAAGTAAATAAGACACAGAGTTAAGAATACGCTTCCAGCACTTGTAGTGAAACTCTATTAATAAAAAAGACGAATGGTAAATGATACAAGTTAACACCTCGGAGGAACGCTGTTGCTCACTCGAGGGTTTCGCTTATAGACTAAACTGTTGTGAAAAATAAAACAAGGGTTTGGCGACGCGCAGGTAAGCCGTGCAATAAACGAAAGGTTCCGAGCAACGGAAGCAAGGAGGTAGAAAACTACAGCTGAGCGATCATTCAAAATATTAAATCTAAGCATTTTTATCTTAAAAATGTAACACTACGTGATACGTGTACGTACACGTATATATACGTGATACGTAATGATGTCTTTTATTAATATCGGCGATCGCGCGGAAGGAGATCCTAAATTTTTTCGCGACGATTTTAAATTTTCCCGCACTTACTCGACTTTTTCTGCTTTCTTGTCCTGAAAATCAGACAAACCCTTAATTGCTCCATTTTGCTTTTCAATAGCAATTTGGCGGTTTTCGGGTGCGCTGAATTCGAATTTAATGAAAATCGTCAACAAAATTTCATCCCGAGATAGGATCCTTCTTCACCTGCAAACGAAATAGGATCTTCTTCCGCGCGATCACCGATAGCGAATATATAATAAGTGTACATTCAGTTTTTTTAAGTAAATTTCTCTTTATTTATTTCATATTTAGAGAGATTACAGAAAAATAATCTTGAGCTGCGATAGGAATTATCAGCTTTAAAAAATAAAACTGTATCTTTGACGAAGCTTGAGTGACTGCTCTGAAAGATGGGACTCCTGCTTCCGAGTCACCCGAGCGTCCTCTTCGCGGAGATGACTCCTGATAGCCAGGCTTTTCGCGCCAGCGCACGTGACACGACGCACGCATTGTATATCCCATTGTTCGCGGACGTTTCATCGGCTGGTCTCGCGCCACTGACAAAACATTCGGATCCACTTACGCTAGCTTGTATTTCGTTATATTTCTTCTCCGGCATTCGCTCGTCAATATTAAGCTACTCGTATTTAAGGATGATTGAGGAATGATGAGGCATGGCTGGTTATCGCATATCAGAAGGCAAACAATTTGCTTATGGTTAATCTGCAATTTGAATACATTTTGAATACATTTAACGGATCTTGCAGCGTGACTAGCGCCGAAAAAATGCTGCAGTAAGATATACCAATTAAAAAATAGTATATTATGCACCGTTGGAGGGAAAATAAAGAATGTCCCAAATCGCATGGAAACTGTAGATAAACATGCCATTTGAGGCTTTCTTTGTTTCCCCCCACGGTGCGTATGCTATTTTTCCTTACACCCTTGCGGAAATTGCCACATTTTCAAAATGCCGCAGTCATGTAAATGGTCACTTTCCGCAAGGATGTGGGAAAAAATAAATTTATTGCAACAAATAGCGGAGTTACAGACACAGACGGAAGCTTGTTAATTCCATATAAAGATAGGCGCGCCTCTCTGGTAGTCGAAATTTTTATTAGGCTTCAAGGTGGAACCTTGAAGCGCTGATAAATTTCAATCAGGCGAAATTCCAAGCGTTCGCAGTCCAATCGGCTGGTCCCCTCGCGAAAATGCTGTAATCCGCCGAAGCCATTCTCGCGCCCAAAAGAACAATAAGTTGCGCAAGGCTTCCGTCGTGTGTGAAGCACTGAAGCACGCAGTGTGCTCCATTTCAACATAAGGACGTAATGAAACGACAAAAGTCTAATTTTACTAAAAACACAGGCTGAGAGATTGCTAAAAGATAGATGTTATAACTCTTCCTGTTCTATGTGACTTCATAAAAAAAGAATTGTAGGTGTCCCCCTTAAGCTGATATATCCTATAATGTTCGAAGTCATCCTGATTTTCGTGGCGGTGAAAAAAAAAAACGTGAGCGGTTTCGTACACGCCTGTTTGCTTAGTGATCGGGTGTCGGATACGCGCTAATAACCGTATATGTAAGGAACCCGTCCAACTCCGTCCCGATGGCCAGCTTTTCATCAAAGTGGTGGTGGCTCCTTCTCGCAAGGGGGTCAGAAGCATATTTTCCCTCCTTAGCCGCTGGCCGATGAAAGCCGCGTGGGAAATCGAATACTAATAATCTAACGCGCTCCCTGCTGCGCGATGAGTCGATGACTCGGCGGCATGAATGCAATAGGACCGATGCAGCCATGCTCTCGCCATTCACCCTTGCGGGGGCATCCTTTCATTAAGTTTCATCAAATTTTACGAGCGATATTTAGCATACACCATTTTATCATCTTTCACTTTGTTGCAAGTAATATTTACTTGACAAAGTTGTGTAGGCCATCGTGGGTAAAGTCCAACATTGCCGCAATAAAAGCGCAACGTTCATAGAGCGTTTTATATGTATATAGTCTTATCGCAGGACTGTTTAGCTAGCTTATCTAAAGATAGCGATATTGGTACATGGCAATGTTTGCACCGCAAAGGGTTAGCAGCAAAGCTTTACCTGCGGCCGTTCCTCGGACGCACAGAGACGCGTCTTGGTCGCGTGTGGAAAAAAAGAGGCACACCATACGCCCAATACTTAATAATCCTATTCCGCGCTGGATCTTTTCTCCCTCGCATGCGCGGTCAATTAATTTTGGCCCTTTCTTCTTGGGTCGAACAAAGAAGGCTGAAAGACGAGGGCCGCCAACAGCTTCGTCTTGCACCGATGTCTTTTATTCAGTATTGCGTGGCATCGCGTGCACCTGCACTACTGTTTCCACTCGCGGTACTGCCATTCCCATGCGGTTATAGCCTCCCCGAACGCATGAGCTCCCAAAAGACGAGTGCACTACCGTCAACCAAATTCCTGAACGCACTGTTCAAAACAAACCGATATACACACTCACTTTGTACACAACACTTTTTTATATTTTTATTGCTCAATGATAAGTAAATATTCGATCGCGATATCGGTATTTTAATCGTATCGATCGACTATCTTTTGCTTTTCCTCACAGAGGAATTAGCGTTTTCAGAAAATAGATTCGAGATAACCGAGTAGAAGAACAACATAAATTAAACTGAATTAAACTTTATAATTTTCATCAATATAGTCTGTTGAATAATTATTGAATAAATACACAAATAAAATAAATCGCTCGTAAATGTCGACGTCAAAGTCACGGCGAGCAAGAAATATTGTATAAAATCAAAATGCTTAATGTAGAAAGGGTCGCTCAGGTGTTTGTAGGCGTAGGGGGCGTAGGAGGGCGTATGGTTACCGCAGCCGCTCCCTGCATCTGTGGGAAAGTAACGCAATTCCACGAGACAGTCGAAGAGTGAACTCACGCCGAACTGGCCGCGCACAAAACCCGGCATGATACGGCGGACCTGACCACTACGCATTTCCGATCCCTTTGTGCACCACTTTAAAAGCCCCTGCCTTTTAAATGGCACAAGAATTTTTTTACTTAAATGGAGATTCAACTTGGTTTAAATTTGCCTTTTAAAAATTTGCTTGCAGAAGACAATTTTTTGAAAATAATAATTCAATAATTGTGTTATTCAGAATCAATTATTATTCACTTTGAATATTCAGCTATATAAAAATTACGCAATCATAATTTTTTAAAATATAGATCAAGACTCTAATATTAGTCATAAAAAAATGCTATCGTTAATTCAGTGGAAATAAAAATTCGATGTCACTCAACTTCGCGATTATGCGATTGCGTAGGCTACTGTGGAAAACCACATTCTTGCAAACGATAAGCAGTTATTGTTCAATAAAATGTGTGCCAAGATCGAGCATTCAGATAATTATATTGTATACATTTGCGGAACGATCAGTATTTATTTTTAAGTGCCCGAAATAAATCAGTTAATAATAGTAGTTGTTAAATTATTCCTCAGCAGCTTCTCATTATACTGAAGAAAAAAAAAAAGAAGATTTATTATACATTACTTCAATGAGCTGCATCACATTACACATCAATATTATCTGAATTTTATTCGAAGAAATAAATATAAAATAATCTCTTTGCCTCAAATAATTTTATCAATTAACACAGTTGGGCAGTTCAAGTCATCATCCAGTCAAGTCTCTATTGAGTTTTAAATTTTAGTTAGATTTATTATTAGTTTAGTTTAGAAGCAATCTTGATGTTAAATATTTTTTGTAAAAGGACTTTCAGTCCGTTGAAATTTTATTAAATAAATAAATAAATAAATAAAATAATTTCTCAATTTATTTTTGTAAGGACTATAATTATAGTCTGTTGAATAAATAAAATAAAATGAGAAGAAATGCAATCGTTCGTACATACGGTAAAGTGCAGTTTGAATAATCAACTTCAGCGGCTACCGGAGCGGCTATATCTCGATGGCAGCAAGGGCACACGTGTGCGCGTAATTGAATTTTCCGCGCACTTTACAGGGGACTCGTTGTTTCTGGTCCTCGCTATCCCGCGATCGGCCGCACGCACCGGCCGACAATGCGGGTCTTTGACCCGACGACCCCTTGGGTTTTCGCCTTTTCACCATGTCAAAGCCTAGCTTTGTACAAACCCCCTTCGTAATCGACATTTATTCGCGCATATTTTTTATCGAAGCAATATTTATATTGCCCACCGTTTGATACTTGATTCACAATCATTTTCAATCGTTCTTATAATCATCGATTCGTCTTCCTGCGACTGCTTATCGGCTAATATTATCAGAGTAAAATACTGAGATATTTTGTGAATAGAACCTCAGTCAGTCAATTAAGTTGAGAACAAAAAAGTTCATTATCAAAAGTATTTTATTACTATTATTATTAATAAAGCAATAAATAGACTGAACGACGAAATACTCGTTAAATAATCGATACGAGTCAATCGCAAATCGATAATACTTTCGACTCCACCGGCCACAAAAGGAAATCTCTAGGCAAGGCAGGTTGGCACCAGGTGCATCGATCTTCCGCAGTACAAATAAATCGGCAATTTGTCCGATCTTGAAAGGCTCGTCATTGTCGAGTGCTAGCAAAGGACATCCTGTTCGAGCTTTGAGTGCAGCTCGAGTCCTCCGGAAAGCAGCGGAAGATCCTAGTCTCGAGGGGGTTTCCCGCCTTCTCTGAGTGTGAACGGTGTAGAATTTTCCGAGCGTCCCGGCGGGGTTCCGGCCCCGAGATTTGCTTTAAATTACGCGGCGTGACCGCCCCCTCGCATCCGAACCGGCCCGGATAGACCCGCACCCAGATGTTTAGCGTCGGGAACTGTTCTCTCTGCACTTGATCTACCGCTTCATCACACCATGTTTTTTCCTTGCACCTCCTGGTTTAATTAATAATACCTTTCATATACGATGCAGGAAATAATGAAAAATAAGAAATAGAATAACAACTTTCTTTTTATATCGCCTTTCCAGTGAAGAAGATGTCGCTGCCTCTATATCGAAGAAAAGCCGCACGTTTCAAAAAAGGTATATTTTAATTTGCCATTTTTAAAGCACTACTCCAGAAAATACATCCAGTGCAATTCATTGATTTATCAGCGAATTTCACTGGAAGGAATTTAGAGAGTAGAGTAAAGTAAACTCTGCCAGAAGCTGATAAACTTATGCAAGTATCATTCGTATATGATATCCCTAAGTTTATCGGCTTTTGGAAGAATTTATTTTACTTTAGCGCTCTAGAAATGGCAAATTAAAATATGATTTTTTTCATTAGAGGCGACGATATATTATAGTTCCACGTCTAGGATAAATTTAATTAAAAGTTATTTAATTTAATAAGCGTTGAAGATGGCTGCTAATGAGAACTGGTGCCCATTGAATGTTGTTAAAAAGACGTTCTAGGTATATTGTAAATCAGTCGGACGCACACGCTCTCTTTTTGTTCCCAGGGAAAGCTCGGAGACGCGCTCTCGCGACTCTCCCACGCGACACCTCGTCTGACTCGATTCCCGCGTGCCGCTCTTTTTTCCCGGTAGGCGTAATTTCTCGCCGATGTACATAATGGACGGGGCACGAAATCAAAAAATCGCGGCTCTATTGTGAGACCTTGCGAGCGGGCGCCGCAGCTTCCTAGCGGGCGCACGATGGGAAGCACTTGTGAGCCGGTCTCTCTCGAGAAAAATCCAGGTAAAAGATCGCTGTCATTGTCGCTCAGGGAAGAAAGAAGCGCCGCACCCTAACAGACCTTCCCTTCCCCCGATTCTCTCGCCGTCTAGTCGGTCCCTCTGGCTATAGCCACCAGCTAGTGCATTTGCATGCGGCCTCGATTTTTTCCTTCTCTCGAATTCAGAACCTCTTATGACTTTATATAGAATCTGCGGCTTACCGTTTGATTTCTATTCCATCTATATTACATCTGTTTTTCTTATTACTGAATTTTGGAAGCTCGAATTTCTTTGTTTCTTAATAAAGATTTTTATCTTGTACGATACACAGAGATATATTTTGTAAGACAACATTATAAAGATTTTAAAGTGTAAAGGTGAGGTAATTCGGGAATTCGACATGGAATTATCTCTATTAGATGCTGTAAATCGCTGTGTTTCCATTAGGATGTCTACGATCTTACGACGTCTTATTATATATTGATGGAATTTATGTAAAACTGGCTGGTATCGCTACTCGAATACGAATACGAATGGCCAGGAATTATTTTGTGTGAAACTGAGGAGACCATTCCTCTAAACTGAATTATTGATACTTACCCCTTACCTGGATCGTGCGGGCTATTGGAGAATAGGCAAGCGAGTAATATTCTTCCTGGTATAATGAGAATTATTTAAGGTTTCTAAAGGCTAAGCGTGAACAAATTTTACCGTTTTAGAGAGGATTATAGATAAATAAAATATTATAATTAAAAAAAAAAAAGTATATACAAAATGTTGTTTGCTATTTAATAAAGATGTAGTAGCACCAGAGGCGCTGAGGTTCATTCTTATGCAGGCAATAAAAATGCGCGAGGCACATATTCCCCTCTGACTGAAGGCTCACTCCCAGCAGCTTCGACGTTTCCTCTCCTCTCTGCAGGTACAAACGACTGCATATTATGCAGCACACGTCGCGAATCCAAAATCGGATCTCCTTTATTACTGTACTGCGGGAATCCTAGTGTATTTTATAATCAACTATACAATGTCAGTGTTTACAACTAACGTTGCCTTTTTTTCTGCCCTTTCCTTTAAGTAAACGATAAAGAAACTTCAGCATTTCCTTTTCAGAATGGGCTGAGGGTAGTTTACCTAAAATATGTCGCTATAAGATTGTAAAAAAATTGAAACAATTTTACTCAACAAGTTAACCAGGCTATACTTAATTAAAGAAGAAAGAAATTCTGATTAACAATTATAGAGGTAGATATAAGTCTTAAAAGTTTGTTGATTTCTTTGTATTTTACCAAACAGTTTCTATTTAAAGCTATTTTTATAAAATTTATACACGATATTTAAACTATAATTTATTATATTAAAATTTGTAAAATTTGTAAATACCGTGTAATTTACAATAAACGACTATTCTATTTTATATTAGTGAAACTATAAAATAAAAAAATTTAAAAAACAAAACCCTTTTTTGTTTATATTATTATAAAAAACTGTTTGGAAGTATCGCAGTGGCACTGATTTAAAAAAAAAGAGTAAAAGAGTGAAGATGTCGAGTGAGGAAATGAATCCGTTCCGTAGAGAGCCCTTTGGTCGGCGTATAGTCGCGTCAGGTCGCATTCCCCCCTCCGGCCTGGGCCGCCTGGCGTCCTCCGCCCCCGCCACTTACCACAGCTCGCTCGCGCCACAGGAAGGTCTCTGCGCTCGGCTCGCGTGCTCGTCAGTCGTCGTCCGGCACGCAGAGTGAGCTAACACGCTGTCCGAACCCCGCGAGATCCGATACGCTCGAGCGCACATTCGAACCTTTGAGCAGCTTATTTATTTATTTTTTTAAACAAAATACAAGTGTTTCGTATACTAGTGCAACGATGGACCAAGTTGGTGGTTCAATGCGCTTTTGGAAGGAGGACTTTTAAGTTGTAGCTGTCAAGTGGATATCGCGGTAAGCAGCGGCTTCATTAAGCGCTTTGCGAAAGAGCGCGGGCTTTCAATTAATCCGCCTCCGCCGCCTCCACTCGCGCGCTGGATCACGCTCGATTAAGATAGCATAAGGTCGGCATTTAGCTCCCAAGTTGCAGGAGCCCTCCTCCTCTCGTTTCTCGCATAAACACGCGAGAGGATATAGTGATAATTTGCGCAACTTTGCAATGATAGACAGCATTTCAAAGTCAACCTTTTTTTACCTTTTTTTATCACTTCCGATAGCTTTCTCGTGTCTTACCGTACGACCTGTCGTTTATAATTTTTTTATTCTTTGAAAAAAACAAGTGTTTCCGGAGGATCGCTATATGATTTTCTGACCGCAATATCTACGCTCGGGAGAAGCATCCAGGTAAAAAATCGATAATCATTTCAAAGTATAAGAAAATTGCTCTTCAAGTGTATAAAATTATTGCATTTTTTACAATTTTTTCCTCGCTTCTCAGATATAATGGAAAAATGTATTAAACTTACAAATTTATGATGTAAAAACTTGTTTTGAAAGCTTCATTCAAATCCTCCTCCTTTCGTTGTCTATGCTTTTTTTCCGTGGAACTTTAATAATTGTTACTTTTGTAATGTATTTGCAACGTAATAAAAATAAAAGTGTAAGGAGGATATGTTGAGGTACGTTGTTTTTAAAAGTGGCGAAGGAAAAAAGGTGTACGCTTTGACCCGCGGAGACTTTTTCATCTTTACTATTGTGTAGCTATTTAAATTAGCAGTGGCAATGACTCAACGGCATGCATATATTCCCTGACGTCTTGTCATTTTGCGACTAATGTAAATAATGACGATGCGTTGAGTTTGGTCCTTATAAAAGAATTTACATACGCTAAATTACTCTAGAAAATACATCCAGTGAAATTCACTGGAAAGTATTTAGAGAGTAGTTAGTAAATTAGTTGGCAAACTCTTTAGCATGAACGATATATTGACATAGGGAAATTGCGGAGGGCAAAATAAAAAGTGCGGCATTTCGCGGTGTTTCTGATACAAAAGCGCCTACTGGCGGCCAGCTGCATCCGCTCAGGTATATATTTGCTCGGATCGCAAGCGTATGCGCTATTTCCTGTGCTCCGCGGATCCTCTCCGCCCTCTTTACTTCTCTTTGTCTTTTATCTGACTCTTTTTCCTTTTATTTATCATTTTATAATGGAAAGCTGCCTGACAGCACCGACCGCCACTTTCGAGACGAATTCTCGAGTCACATTAATCGTCATCTTTTTAAAAGTAGACTATTTTTCGAGGCTTTTAATATGTAAAGTTTAATAAGTGAAAATCACGTCAAATTGCCTTCTTCCACTTATTGTAATAATATTTCTCTATTTTTATTTATTTTTGAATGAAATTTCACATATTATGCAGCCTTATAGCGATAGAGATTTTTTGTTGTTCATCTTATTAGGTGATTTCCTGTCACTGAAAGAAGTACTTTCTCTTATAAACATAGCAGTAATTTCAAGAGTTTTATCAAGCCGCTAAGAAAGTCCAGAAGAAGATGTAATTGATTTAATCAGTACTTACGATTAATATAATTGACTGGAACATTTTGCTCGGTAGTAAACAGAGATTTAGACAATGTTGTACACTATTGTCATTATTAGTAAAATAGCTGAGTTGACGTTTGTTTCAATTAAATTAGATGATTATAATTTCGCCTTTCGTTTGCTAGAAATTAATGTTACGCTAAACACATACGCAATATTTTGTCTTGTTATTTCATTTGATTTAAAGAAAGCAGGAAATGGAAAAAATGAAAAGTTTGGTTGGTTCTCGGCAGGTGACTCGTAAGGGTAAGGAGACTCGGAAGGGTGTTGAAGGAGCCGAGGGATGCTGAAGCACGTGTCGGTGTCGCCGTGGCGGGGCCGCTCGGACAGCGTAAGCCTAGCGTCGAGCGGTGGCGCAAGCAGCTGCGGAAGCGGAAGCCCAAGCCCCGGGCACACGCCGCCTCCCTCAAGAGCCTCATCCTGCGCCTCCCTGGCGCCCCTTACTGGTCTCTCCAGCCTCTGTCCCGCCGGCGCTGCTCCTCAGCAGGTCAGTATACCCCGCAGCACTAAATCATTCTTTTTTTTTCACCCGACTTTTTGCCCCGTGTATTTTATTGTACTACAGGAAATTTGATATCTACTTCGAACTTTTTTACACGACGCAGCAGCTGAATGTAAAAAAGATTCGGTATGAAAAAATGATTTTAAGTAATATGTAGTTTTGACACCTCGATGTACATTTTGCTTGCGTAGCACCGAACGGGATACTTCTCTCGCCAAATTCAAATTTACAAGTACGAAGCTACACGGAGAGAAAAGTTTTAGTAAAAATGACTATACTGTTTTGTAACGCAGGGACAGACTCGACAAATTAAAAATTTTACTATATATACTTTCTAGTAAAATGTTTTACTTGTCGAGTCTGACCCTGCGTTACAAAACAGTATAGTAAGTTTTACAAGAACTTTTATCTCGGTGTAATTGTACAAATGAGGTATTGTTAAAACTCATTGTTTCGTTGTAACTAAAAATTGGATCGAATTGAATTGGGTGGTAAAAAGAAGCTGATGTCAGTAAGAATGTAATATAACAAATTCAAAATATGAGACATCAGCGACGTAGCGTGCGAAATTAATTGGAGCAAATAGGAGAAACTGATAAAAGTTGAGCATTTACATATTCGAATTTCCCGGCGAAAGGACTGGAATATAGTGGCGGGCAGCGTGAAAGAGGAGGAGCCTCATGGGAAACTCGCCTCGAAGCTCGCCGATTTCTCACGATCGCCGCGTGTCGCGTGTGGTTTACGCGCCCGCGTAACAGGATCTCCCCGAGAACTCTCGTCTTTTCGTATACGTCGCATACACATGTATGCACTGGAAGCGCCGAGTGCTCTCGCTACATTTTTTCATTTTTTTCCTCCATCGCAGCTATCTCATTCGTCTTCTCGGCGCACGACGACAAGTGTCGTGCCTTTCTGGAAATTCCGTGCTTTTTTAGGGAAAAAGTCGCCTCGCGTCACACCGCTTCAAGTACCCGCTGAGACATTCCGTCCGATCGCACCGCGTCACGATGGACGCGTCCAATACTACATAATAGATGCGCGACATCCACTTGAATCTAAGTTATCCAAGTGCCTTTTGAGAGACCATCCGATATATATGACTCATTAATATGTACTTTCATTTATTTATTTAAATAATCTACGGGCTGATTTAGTATAAATAAATAAATAAAAAGCAAAAAATAAAAGACAGAAAAAGATGAGCGCGTCATAGCAGACTCTCCTGGAACGAGTCGCGGCGCATCTGCTCGATGTTCGCGCGTTTATTTGCATAAACGTCTTTTCCGCGAGCGGCAAGCTCCCACGTTACGGCGAAATATAAATACATGCCGCGTGCACGTGCGAGTGTACAAACTCGCACCCCCGCCTTGCCACGACGCGCGTCATTGTTTTAAGAATTGCGTCTGCGCGCTGGACTTTGGTACTGCGAGGCTCTTCAAGTGCCTTTTCATCGGTGCGGGAGTAAGCGCGCGGCCGCTTCGGTTCACTTTTTGTCCCTTTATAGTGTCTGGTGAGAACTTCTCGCCGCGAGTCGTCGCACATCCCAGCCGACGACGAAAAAAGCGCGGTTCTGTCCTTCGACTTTGAGTCGCTTCTGCTGCACCCGGCGAAAAGAGAAAAATTAGGCGATGCATCGAGCGGCGTAACTGTAATTCGAGATAGAAGCTGGCGCTGCGAGGAAATGAGCTTGATAAGGATAAATCCGAGAGTGGGAATTGATTACCGATCGTGCACCTGTTTGCCGTTTTTGAGCCGGTTTTGCGCGCCGTCTGGGGAGACGGGTCCGCGCTGACGATGACGTTTTACGCTGGCGAGCCAATCAATTGTTCGTTTACTTTATCGCGAAGCATTCCGAGGCCCGTGCTTTTTATAGCATTTTATCTCCCGATAAATATTTGCGAGCGGCTCTTTCCGCCGTCCGCCAGCCATCCTTTTGATGTATCAAGTTACGAGTATATAAGCTCGTCCTCATTTTTTTTTGTGAGAATATTACAGCATTTCGAATAAAATAAAAGAGCTCGTAAACGACGCATGTAAACGACCGAAGCGTGGCCAATGAGTTTTTAATTTCTTTACAAACAGATGTGGAATTTCGCAAGAATGTTTACGCGGCTTTCGAGGAGCATTAAGAATTTTGTAACAATTGTAGAGAGGCCACTTGTAAAAAGCCTCCACCAAGATGAAAAGGATTTTTTGTCTCCTTCTTTGTAGCTGGTCGGGCTGATCGGTGGAGGGCGAAAGCGAGCTCGCGCGGGGGAGAGGAAGGATTCGTTCCGGTAGCCGATCGCGCAGTCGCGCAATATCCCGCGCGTAAGCGTCGGCCCGTGCTTCCGGTTTTTCTCGACCCGCCGCGGAAATATCTCGCCGGGGGAATCGCGCGACGTCCTTCGCGCCGCGGCTGCACCTTTGTTCTCGCGTGAAAAATTGCCGCCGACTCCCCCGCTGTTTTCTTTGTTTCTTCACTTTTGCGTCAGCCCCGCGGCAGATAAGTCCCGTGGCCGAGGGGGGGCTCCCGTTTGTCGCTCGTCAATTCCGAAGCCTCTGCAAATGTGCGATCTGAATTTATTATTTAAGCGATAACTTTGACTCGATTTCGCTTGATTATTCATAAACGGGCAAACTATCTAACAGTTGTTTGAAGACATTTTTTTTTCAAATTATAGGATTTTTTTTTTCATAGCGAATAAATAAGGCTATCGATGAGACGTATGGAATGTCGAAGCTAAAAGTCCAGATTCAAAACCAAAATTATTGATACATTGAAATTCGTAAAATTCATTAATTATGTCCATCTACAAATCGCCGCACAATCATCGGTATCATCCATTATAAACAGCGTGATGGAAAATCGAGTGATTTAAAATTTAAATACTTCTTCACCAAAGAAGCGCTGTCACGACGGTTTATAAGGAGAGAAAGTTTGTCAAACGCTTCTTTAGCAAGGAAGTAATATCACGGATAAACAGTATTAAGAATGAGTATATTTAGAAAAAAATGCTGCCTACTGCACTGGCATAATACTTTTTCATAGAGTTGTCTGCAAATGTTATAAGATAACATTTTTTTATTTGCAAAAAATATTCAACTAAGCTCAAATACCTGATTATATGCATCCATTTTTTTAAAGCAAAGGCTATTTGCAAGTAAAAACTTCACTTACTATTAGTCACGCTTGGTGCGCGTTCTTTATCGCCGTATTAGCTCTTTAAGTTTGCTCGCGTAGAAAAAAAATTCCTGCACGCGTAAAATTTATTTATGCAAATGTAGCGTAAAAAAAAATTGTAAAATCTGAAAGCAATGCAGACGCGAAAGTGAAAGAGAATAAAAAAATATTGTAGCTGCCCTTAGTCGTCGCGGAAGCCGGAAGTCACGTTGAATGAAGGCCTGGCCCCCGCCTCCCCCCCCACAGTTTGCCGCTAATCACCGGTCGCCCGCATTTGCGCGGGCACGAGGTCGATGCCGCGCACAATTAAACGAGCGGCAATCGCCGTTAATCAGGATACTCGCGCTCCAAGGATGACCCCCCCAGGCTCAACGACCCCCGAACCAACTCCTTTTCTGCTTTCTCGAGCGTGCCTCGGTTCTTGGCGTATCCAAACTCGAATTATGTAAAATTGAACCGAGTCGTGCGTGGGCCTCCCCTCCGAAAGGTCATTTAAATTTCAAAAGGTGCGCCGGTGACGGGCGAGCAAGGCGCAGTCGCGGTAGTCGCCGTTCGAAGTTGAAAGCACAAATAATGGTATGTTCAAAACAGTGCGTAGGTGTTGCTTGGCGGTCCAATCGAAAATTCACGCAGCTGATCGGTATATATATATAGAGAAAAGTTGACAAAGTCTGTTGCCGAGAAGGTAGGCGCGACGCGGTTACGAAATACTCGGTCCTCCTCTTTTTTGTTTGACAGAAGCGATGAGTTGTAAGCGCGAGTAATTATCACGGTCTTCGCGCTTTCCCGCTTTCCCGGGGGAATAAATCAGACCTGATCCACTTACCGACATCCCAACGCAACTATTTTGAACTCGCCAAGCGAATAATAGCCGCGTCAATCTGTAATTATAGACGAGCGGCCTGCATTATGCCGAGTGTTCTTTATATGTATATATCCGAATCTATCAGTTGGACGGAAACGGCCACTCTTGTGTGTCAATTGTCAATGTTATCGTTATTTACCTTTCGAATCATACTTATGCAATCATATTTCGTAAACTTTTTGTCAAAATCCTTTCTTTTTTTGTAATAAAATGTTTGTCATTGCTTACGTGTCCGTGCTTAGGAATAACGAGCATCAGTATTTGGATAATAATAGGCTGTGGAATAAAAATAATATTTCGTACATGTTTCCGCCCTATACTGAGTACATAACAGTGTTGAGGGCACGTCATTCATTTCCGTCTCTATATATCCACTTTTTTTCCTCGAAGTTTTAAATTTGACGAATTGCAGCGCGTACTGGATGTTATTTTCATGCAAGTGTCGAGGGCGAGTGAACCAACAAATGAACGTTGTTTTCACCGTTCTAAGACCCGCTCCGCTTAAGCAAACACGCTGCAATCTCGAAATAGATTAGATGATCTGAGGCGCCCCTTCCGGAACTTGGAATCACAATTTTGCTTAGTGATGGCGATAAAAAATGAGAAAAGAATCTACGAGATTTGGATAACGCTTGATAGGGCCAACCTCTGAGAAGCGTCGTCAAAATTTTCGATCCTATTGTCCGGTTGCTCATTTATCGTACTACAGGATTGTCGCTACTGGGAAAAAACGTCTGTATGCGTACGATGAGATAGGCGCCTACGATAAAACTATATTTACCGAGGCCTCGATGAATCATTCGAGGCGATATCGTCCATTTTTCGAAATTCTCGTACTTTTTGCAGACAACTCTATATTCTTATTCGTCAACATTCATGTAATTAGTCCTCTAAAGCTTAAGTTTACCTAGCTTAAAGAAGATTTCCTTATTACGTACCCGAACGAATTACCGATTAATGCTAATTAATTTTGCAATTCAATTAGGAGCGAATCAAACTCTTTTTAAACAGGTTAACGATCAATATTTACAGCATATTAATCAAGTGCAACCAATAAAAGAAAAAGAGTGAATTATTCCATAATTACGGAATGAAAGGAATGACGCGGATTACGCGAAGGAGCGAACCAGGTACCACTCGTCGAGTGCGCCGAGCGTGCCGGAATTCATTGAATATGCTCTTCGGCGATTGCGTAATGCGCCATTTCCTTTGGAGGAATCAACGTTTCCTCATCGGCGCCTCCGATTGTTTCGCGCCATCGCTATAAGCTAACATCCTATCGGCGCAGCTTCTATCACGTGTTACCAATCGATTCCCATTAACTCATTACAATTCGTTGTGGAATTATTCTCATTTTAGCGTCGATCGGCAAGGAAAGAGAAAATATAAAAATGAGAAAAAGCGTGAGTCGAGGCTCGGCAGTAGTAAATACAACGCAAACAATGCGAGGGGAGCCGGCGGATTCGTCTGACGAGGCGAATTAGGCCGAGCAATTACAGCGTCGGTGCGAAGAGTGGACCAAGGCCCGATTAACAGTGGCATAAATTGACGTTTTCACGATCGTCGCGACGCGGCAGCCGTTGCGTATAAGACATTTATTGAACCTTGGAGGCCCGCCTTATTAGGTCAAAAAGCAGACGAAACTGCACGTCATAATCTTCGCGCTGTGCTTTTTAGGTTGATTCTCCGAGCTCCGTAGTACTGTAAATTTATAAAATGACTCGACGCGCACCCGTCGCAGGAAATATTAGCGTTGCTCGTCCATTCTCGCGTGTACGAAATTGAAAATTGGCGAAAAGAGATATAAGAATTTTGTTCGCGAACTCGGTGAAAGTTTGGTTGGGTGGACGTTTTGTTCGAGGATCACGCCTTTTGCATCGGGGCCCTTGTCGCTCGTCTCGCGTGCGAGCAAGCCGCGCGTCCTGTACATTGTGCGGGTCGACGGGGCATTGTCTCGCGCGCCGCAGAGCGGCCATCTGCGGCCCTCGGTCCCGCAGATGCTCCAAGGAATTTCGAGGGCGCGCGGAAGCATTGCCTCCTTCCACGGCGCCACTCCTGCTCTGCAATTTCACGCCGAGACCTTGCGGATTCGTCTTTTTTTCTCTCTCTCTCTCTTACTCCTTTTTTTACCGTAATTGCTGCCTTTGGCTGCGATCGTTCGAGAGTCGGGATGCAGCCTTCAATCGGAAGAATCCATCGAAAGAATTCTTCTCCCAAATTCAAGCTTATCATTTTACTGCGGGATTTTACTCGCTGCTTTTAATGCTGCGCGTCGCTTCTTTCGCAACGGCGATTTAGCTATACAGACTTCTGAATTCCCAATTGGTCACTCAGCGAATGGGAAATGGTTACGCGACGGTCTTTCCTCACAATTGGCCAAGGATATACGAGTAAATTCGCGGAATGCAACTGATGGAGCCCACGCGCAGTATGCGTCAATCGACGCAACGCGTTACTCACGCTGAAAAAGTCCCCTGCCGGCGATTCGGTAGCCGCAATCGATTTTCTTCTCACTTTCTTTCACGGGGCCGGGGAAAAAGCCGCGGCCTGACCGACTTACGCGCGGTTTCAGTTTCTGCGCGAGAATCCCGTGAATCCCGCCGGCTATACTCGGGCTGCAGAGGCAAAAAACCGGCTCGCTTGGAAAACGATCGGCCAGCGCTCCTCTTGCGTGACTCTTCATCTCTCTGCTCTGCTTTTCCGTCGCGTTTCCTTCGGAAAAAAGAGCCCCTCGAGGGAGCGAAGGAAATCGATGACGCGCGTACAAGTCACCGAAGAAAAGTTCGATGGTGCTTTGCTCTCTACGTAATCTATGTCGGCCGGAAGCGCGAGCGATCGGCGCCGATTGATCGTGAATCGGGCGCCTTGAGTTCTTAGCTCGACAGAGCGTTCGTCTGTCTGGAATAATTTATGTGTGGCTATGAACTCGAGCATTGTGGATGCGCCGCGTTATCGCGACGCAGAAACATCGAGCGTTTACCTACCTGCTGATAAGTCCCGACGGTAACCTGGTATCTCGTGCTATACGAACAGGCATAGTAACGCAAACCGTGAGAAACCGGCTTTTGCGGACCCAAGAAAGCATATTTATTTTTTTTTTACCGATAACAAATCTACTAATGGAAACAAAAGCAATCCGTTCATGTTTTTAAAATGAATTATTTTTATAATTAATACTTTTAACGTGTTGAAACAGTTCGAAATTCTAAAAGTCTTAAATCTCACAGGTACCGAACGAACTTAATGAAAATCGTAGTAGTAATACATAATCAAATAATTCAGAGAATTTCGATCCGATGCGAGAGTGTTAAACGCTGATTAACGAAAAATGATGTGGTTGAGAAACCCGTTACAAGGTGTCGAGTCTTCCCAACTCCGTCACCTAGTGGAATTTCAGAATTATACGGAGCTTCGTTCAGCTTCGTTCTATAAATTAGACTAGTTTACGAGGGTCAAGCCAAGCAGAGTTAAAGCAGAATTAAGTATATTAGATCTAATATGAAAAAAGGGTCTTCGCGAGAAGGGTAGCTTTTTTGAGAAATAAAAACTTACGAGAGATTTCAAAGTTCAACGAATTTAATAAGAAACGTCTATGAGCTCCGCACAGTTCTGAATACACAACGGCTAATCGCCTACTTTAGTCTGGTCCTCAAGAAATCTCAATCACGGAATATCTATTCATTTATATAAATTCAGATATTTTAAATTGATGTGTTTGAAAATATTTTAAAACTATTAAAAGTAAAAGACAGTAAATTTGTGGATTAAGTTAATATCGTGCGTCACTTCTCAAGTGCTGGTGATTGGAAAATTCTGCAATAGATGCGGAGTTAGCGAAATAATTTGTCGACGCTGTGACTCGGTCGCGATTCCACGAAAAGTGTCTCATTAGCATAATGAACTGGCGCGTAGCATAATGAACTTGCGCATAGTCCAACGTGGTCATAGACTGTCAGTTTGGTACTCCAATGTGCTCGAAAAATTGAAAAAAAAAACGAGCACTTGACAGTGCTCAAATTCATCATCTGCCTCAAACGGCGATAACTCAGTTCTCCGTAATGAATAATCTCGAATCTTTACTAATTGCCCGATAGCGGCGCATCCGCGCAAGCGTATTTCTTACGCGCCGCAAATCTGCGGGAGTTATCAGGCGTGCCAGTTACGGTATACGCTGTTTTACAAGTGCAACTACTGCAATGAGGAAATTTTTTTACAATTCTTCAGCCAAACCAAAATAAAATTTTCGATGATACTGAAATTCGCAGCCGATTGGATGGCAGCTGATTCGATTTGCATGAAGAAATGATTGCGTTCCCTCTCAAAATTTTTTTTGCAGTTACCCTATCGATATATGAAAGAGCGCTGAGTATTACAAACCCCTAGGCAGTTTCCTTGAGGTTTTTTCGAATCGGTTGCCATCGAATCTTCTTCCAATTTCAGTGTCATAAATTTCCGAAAAGCGTCAGATCGATCGAAAGTAATGGCATTATAGCGACGGTTCGCTTACTCGCGCTGCTGTCGAATTGTCGATGCATCCTGCATTCCAGCGACGTCCGGCCCAGTCCGGCCCCGAGCTGCCGGATGCGAGCGTTTTCTGGAGTCGAGGGCTGCTCTGCCGATGGACTCGCTCGAGTCGCTCTCGTTTAAAATAATCAAGGCGCGCGGAGGAAGGCCCAATTGGCCGCGGAGCGCATGCGGGCTCTCGCGTCCGACGTTGCTGACCAGTCGTTCCGATCCCCTCCGACGCTCCCCAAGTTCCGATCTCGGCGCCAGTACGCCAACGGGACACGCTTCTATTGTAAGCGGCGCATCGAGGCATCCTTCCTTCTTTATCGAATCATTGCCCGATCTACTTTAGCCCGAGTATTTTTTTTTACTTTAATAGCTAATCTAAAGAAATTCTAAGATCGCGAGAGGCCAGTTTTATTGACTTATCAGCAAAATGAAGCGGCCACATCAAAAGTACGACAAACTACGTAATTACACGCGGTCGACTTACCAATTCGTGGAACGTACGTCGCTCGTGCAGCTCGGACCGTTACGCAGCGACGAGGAGCGCTTAGACTCTTGAGCGGATGTAGACTTGTGGAGAAATGAAGAAAATTGTCCTCGACGAACAGAAAAGCCCCGTGACAAAAGTCCCTCGAGGCCGTTCATACGTTCGTCTTTCATTAATTCGATTTAGGAGAAACAAAGCTTGGAGCCTTAAAAATGATCGATCGATAAAAAAGAAGGCAGCATATAATGTGATAGTGTCGCGTTACGCGCCGTAAAGTCACAGCTGTCACTTCCTCTGACGGCACGCGCGTCCCTCCGAGGCTTCGGATTTGGGCGGAGTACACGTGCTTCACATTATCGGTCCCTGGCGTACCCCGCGCTTGTCCCTCTAAAATCCTCTTAATGTGCAAATAGAAAACTTTTATTTTTCAACTTGATAGTTTTCTCCAGACTATAAATTTACCCTGACGACCCATGAAACGCTTTCTTTCTGATAATATAATAAAGATAACTGTAGAACAAAATAATTTTTTGTTCTCTTTATAATTTCTAAACCGTTGATTTTTCCTCGAATAATTTAAACTTATTAATTGACAATTAAATAGTCGGAAGAGTTTGTTGACTTAATGGTTGGAAAATTGAGTTTTCAAAGGGAAAGAGATGACTGGCGAAAGTATAAAATTGGAAGAACAATGCTTTTGATATATAGGCCAATAGAGCAATATAAAAATCAAAAAAATTACACGAATTACGTGAATTATTTTAATTGAGAAAGTGGCACTATAGTGACACACAAGTGACAAGGTGAAGCCCAGGCGAAAGAAATTTTCGCGTATCCGATCTGCTCGTGCTGGAGGTGAGCGTAGGGGCGAATGAAAAGTAAAGTAGGTAGCTCGGAGACGAGTGGCAGCAACGCGGCATCTGGTCGTCGTAGCCGGAAGAGTCGCATTGTTCCTCGACACGTATTACGTTGCTCTCGCGCTCTTATGCTCGTATACGCACACATACGCCACGTGCCCGCAGCTCCGTGCTCCAGCGGACAGCACGCGGCGCGCTCCTTGCGGATGCAGTAACACGCCGGAAGCGAGTGTCGATTCGAGCCTGCTCCTTTTTTTTCTCCTTCCTCCTTTTTTCCCTTCACCTCCGTTTTCATCGGTGCTTTTCATTACCGAAACTTTCAAAGAAATTACTCTGAACTGCACTGAAAAAAAGATTAGTGTAAATTTGAACAAAATATTTTGTTTATAAGGAGCTCCAAGGAAATAGTTTAAAGAAATATTTTGTTGAAATTACTAATCTTTTTTTCTCGCGAAAGAATAGTTGGCATTTGGAAAACCGCGAGTCAGTCAAATGAGAGCCAGACGCCTCTTGAGCCGCGAGACAAGCGAGAGCAGCCCTCCACTCTACCCTAAGACTAATTGACGCGATACTTTTGCCGACAGCCTGGTGGAGAATGCATAAGGGTGACGCATGCCGAAGTGACGCTCGAAGCGACGACAGTACTAGACATTTTTATTTACTAAAGACGTTTTTATTTGTCTAATGCATTTAGCAGATGGTGTCATTGATTATAAAGTATATTCTACTCGTTATCGGGATCCAAGAAAAAAAAGAGCGTTGACGTATTCTAGCGTTTCGCCGTTACCTAACACTCTGCCGGTGATAAGAGCTCGGACAGGGTAGCGGTTCGCGTGTCGCGTATATCTCGAGCTAATAACTCGCGAGAGTCGGCTAAAGCTTGAAGCTGCTTCGAAGCCCGCCGACGAATTGCAGCTCCGGTTGCAAGCGTTTCAGCGACGCCACCTTCGACATCGGAGACACGACGGGCGACGTCGCTTCTTCGGTTGCCCGTCTTTTCTTGCGAGCGAAGAGAGGAGAATCGCCGAGGCGTATATTTAATTTCGCGTACGCGCGGTAGGTAGGGCCGAGCGCACCCGTTACGCGACCCTGCGGAGCCTTATCGAGCCGATAAAAAGAGGCCCCGTTACGCGACATCGGAACGAAACTCCTGCACGGCTTTTTCCCCATTTTTTTCGGCTTTTTCGACCGACATCTTTTTTGGGTCTGCGGTTTTGTGCCGGAAACCCGCCTCCCATGATGAACAGGGGTTGTCACAGATTTTATACTTCATTTTAGGCCAATGCCATGGTTCTTCATTGACTCGCAGTAAGGCACAGAAGGTCGACGATTAATTTACTACATTTAATATACGATTAATACTACATTATACTGAATATTCGGTTAAGAGTCGATTTGAGTTTCTTCAACTTTTTTTTAAATGAATCTTTATGGTCTGCATGAAAGAATATAATACTATAGTATAACCTTTCTAATTACAGACTGCGTGCTCGTAGAAAAAGAACATTTTGGAATAAATTTCGAATGATGAAGAAACATCTCTCATTTATACTCAAGTAAATGTCTAATGCGTCCTATATTGCATGTATACACGACAAGTTTATGAGGGCAGGTGTCATTCTAAATCGATGGAGAAAAGTTATAATTAAAACGGCCCAGTATGTTATGTCTGTACTCTG
Source organism: Sycophila texana (assembly GCA_035582955.1). Classification (NCBI taxonomy): domain Eukaryota; kingdom Metazoa; phylum Arthropoda; class Insecta; order Hymenoptera; family Eurytomidae; genus Sycophila; species Sycophila texana. The sequence continues at coordinate 17,693,371 of JAWWEN010000048.1, read as the reverse complement.
TAGAATGCTCATAAAAAGCCTTCATTATCCTAGATTCGGCACGGTGTATCGTCGTAAAGCAACAGTTTATTGTTATTTCTATCCTAGTCACTGTTTTTTATCAACGAAACGGCAATCCGCAGCCACTTTCAAGATAAATTTCTATTTTTTTTTTTTTAATTTCTTTTACACGCAAACTTCTTGAAAATAGTACACTATTGATTAGCCACATACATATTTTTTGAAAAAATTACACATCAGTTTTCTCTCTAAGATTCTTCAAAGAACGACCTAATTATCATTATTTTCAGATCGATAAATAGAAGCGATTATTGCGTCTAAAATAACTAACATAAATTTATTTCAATGAATACGACTTTTTCGTAATCCGAAGTCAAATTGAATCGGGCGCCTATGTGGGCGAAGCAATATATTTATTTGTAAGTTGATTAAAGGTCCACTGAGGAAGTGACTGAAGAATGCCGAGAACGGTTGTCGCGTGCCTGCGGTCGGCTCCTGATTTTGGTGGTATATATACATAATTCTGCTACGGCATGTGGCCGGATACTGCACCGGATGCCGGGATGTGCCTTCTTACCGTCCTGTCCCTCTACGAGGAAGCCGCTGGTGTGTTTACCTTCTTTCTCCTGCCGCCCCCTCCCTCGTGTCTGACTCTGAAAATAGTAGTTGCAGTTTTTTGAGCGCAATGCGGTCTCGGCGAATGATTTATTTTTAGAAAAAAATAAGAGCAGGGGATCAAGCCGCCGGTGGTAATAGGAAGCAGAAGCACGCCGTCTTTGACATCGAAAAAATAGATGCTCGGGAGAGTCAATGCTCTTGCGACTGGCATCGGCTCGCTTTTAAACGTTAGGATATAGAGGCGCGCATCGAGCATAATAGCGATGGCGTCCTATAAAAACGTGATTCACCGAGCGGGTTCTTTGCTCAGCGGTGCGCTTCTTTATTCGCTCTGACAAAGATACGCCCGAATAATTGTAAGCGACCATCAAGCTATAGCCTCAATGAAAATGTCACCCCTTGTCGGCACATATCACAAATTAAAATATCTCGCTAACTTTCCACTGTTGAACTATTTTACACGTAAAAATAAAACATACGCTCATTTAAAAAGCAAGTATTTTTACGAATTCCTGAGTTCAAGCGTTAAATCTTCCGTAGAACTTAATATAAAGAAATTTTTCTTTGGTGTAATCGACTCTTTGTGTAAACACATCTATATACTGCACAAGTTTTCAAGTTGACATCGCGGGGGCAAAACTAAAAGACGCGCCGTCGCGCAAGGAGAGGTGTCGGGTGACTTTTTCTCGAGAGCCATGGTGTTTTCAGGGCTGGCTCTGAAAATAGTGCTTGAAGATTATTTTGAGAGGCGCTTTTCCGCCTGGCCGCTTGTATCGCCGATACATGCCTATACCTCGGTATATACGCGAGGGCGCGCGCACCGTTATTATTATCGCCGCTGCTGCATTTATCCGTTTATTAATTTATTCGAGCGCGTAGGCGCAACTGGAATATGCACGTGCGCAGCCCTTCTCCTTCCTTCCGCCTTTTTCTAATTTCGCAACTGCATCGGCATTTTTCGATGAATCAGCCCATTCGCCAATCCGACCTACCAGTGTTCCGATTCGTCACTGCGCGACTCTTATATACCGTTGCACTGAGTCACTTGTGAAAAGCATTGTTTCTTCTATAAGATCTGCAAGAGTTTGCGCGGTGAAAGTTGTCGCTGAAATGTTGCTTATGGAATCTTTAGCGGTGATACACCAAATATACGCACGCCGATGCATAATGAGCGCGCACCATCATTATCGAGCCGACGTTGTCTTTAGCGGCTGAGATAGTTAAACTATAGAAATTAGCTTTTACTTCTCGCATAACAAAAGTGTGAATAATTTGTTTCTCACGCACCCCAGGCTTTTCGCAAAACGTGAGCTCCGAAAGTTCCACGAGCTCACCCGGCCGCGCAGTCGATTTTACAGCCGCCTAATTAGCTTTCCCGGCACGTACGCGCTCCGTGACCTTCCTCCCTTTCTTGCGCTCGAGACGGATGCAGGGATTCGAAGGCAGCCTTTCCAACGCGAACCTATTCAGTAAAAACCAAAAAAATACGTCCTTCTGAGGCGCACGTTTCTTCGCGGAAGCCTATACGACTCTCGGTTAAAGATAGCAACGTTATTGCACCAATAGGTATATAATCTACGCGGAAAATACAAAATGTCAATCGTGTATGCTTTCATAATTCTTTAAGCTACAGACGTTTACGATGTTTTTAATTAATAAAATAAAATGTTTGTGCAAAAACATACTGGTTAATGAATAAAGAAGGAAGAGAGTTGTAGGAAAGGTCGCAAATAAGGATCGCGCAGCATCCGCTAAACGTGGAATTCATTAAGTCGCGCCACTCGCGGCACTCGGGGACCGGGAGAGTCTGCAGAGGGAGAGGAGACTCGTCGAGTCGTCGCCCATATCCGACAATTAGTCCATAATTAACCGAGGCGCTATCAGTTTCCTAAACATAAAACGGGGGAAGGAGTTGACTGAGGCCCTCTTAAAATGCGAGGCACGTGCGCCCGACGCAGTTATCTCACATGCTTGCGCGCGCCTCGGCTTTGACTTTTACTTTCCACATGAATTACGCCGTAGTGTTTCTATTTTTCTTCCCTTTCTTCTTCCTCCTTTATGCTTGTTTTTACGGCGCACAACACTTCGCGGAGGACTGAAAATAAATAATTCGATAATCGACGATTGCATTTACCCTCACGACTCTCTACTAAATCTGAATTAGTGAAAATTCTGCGATTTTACTAATCTTATGTGAATAGTCACATATTTAGTGAAAACTAATTCAATTAGTGGCATACTTTTAACCTGCAATGTATCACTAAATACATGGAATTTCACTAATTCTATTTTTTAATCTTAGTTTTATAATTTTTTTAATCTTTATAGTTTTTTAATTAATTTTTCTCTTTCTCTCTGTCTTTTCAGACGACGATCAAGGTTTACGCCAATTGCCTACGACCCGACATCGAATACAAAACGTTAAGCATAACGTTCGAGACGACATGCCGCCAAGTCGTGCAAAACCTCCTGAACAAGTACAAAATGCGCCACCGGGACCCGCGGCTTTTCTACCTGACGATGGAGGTAACGGTCAGGCGCGCCAATGTCCGCACAGTCTTGCCTCTCGACGAAGACGCCAGACCTGCGGTTTTACAATCCTGCCATCCTCGGGGTGACTCGAGATTTTCCTTGCAGACACGCCGCGGTGGACTCGTCAAAATATACGACAGCGCTCTCATGTCTGGGGTAAGAAACTTTTGCCTTTCCATTTGCGGATTTTCATTTTAAGAAAATATTCGTCCAGTTGAATAGCTGCGCAATCTCGCAGCTCGGATTCGGTTATTCCTATAGTAAGAAATAATTGAATATTTCAGTCCAAGTATAAAAGTCTACTGATCTCGGAAAAGACAACGGTAGACGAGCTAATCCAGATGCTGCTGAGTTGCTACAGCTCGAACGAACGCGTCGAGCAATTTTCGCTGTACGAGGTGAGTGAGGGTGAAGAATATCAGAGGAAATTGCATCCCGATGACTCGCCGCTCAAGGTAACGCAGCGCTGGACCAGCGCCGACCGTCACCTTCGCATCAGGCGGAACCCCGATTACAATCCGCACAGAAGAAAGGTATGTATAAAAAATGCTTTTTGTGAACCCTTGTCATTAAAAAGTCCACTTTATTGACCTCCACAGAGAAAGAGAGAAAGAGAGAGAGGAGAGAGAGAGAGAGAGAGAGAGAGAGAGAGTAAAATCATACTTTACTCTCAAGACTCATTTTACTCCCCGAAGAGATACTGTACTCTCCGGAAACATACTCTACTCCCGGGAGAGAAACTTTACTCCCTGGAGATACATTCTAGTCTGCGACGAAACATTTTAGCTTCCGCAGACACATTTTGACTTCTGTATGCTATCTTCTGTATCTACATTTAGCTTTCGTAGATACATTTTAGCTTCAAATAGAACTATGAATTTGAATTGTCAAATAAAGTGGACATATAAATGATTAAGGTGAAAAATGTTATTTGCCCCTCGGGAATAATAGGTGATTATACTCTTGAGAAACTTGACCCCCGGGAATAGTCGCCTATTTTACTCCCTTGGTGCATAAATAACTATTTATAGAGAGAACTTGCAGACGCATATAGTCATGGATTACTAACCAGCTACTTTTATCGCAGAGTATGTGGGCGTCGGACTCGAGCATCGCATTGGCCATGTCGAGGCTCCAGCTCCAGTCGTCGCATCAGTGCTACTATGCTCACGGCCCTCACGGCAACCACAGCCACAACAATAACAACATTAACAACAACAAAAACAACAACCTAAACAACAGCCGCATAACGTATCGGCACAAACATCCGCATCTCTGCAGCGACAGCAACAACAACGGCGGCAGCAAGAGCCACGCTCAGGCTCAGTTGCATCTGAGCTCACCGGGGCTCGATCAGCAGCAGCAGCAGTCTCGCATCGTCGTCCCGCACCCCTCGCAGCTGAGCCTGCCGTCCACGCCGCTCGCCACCAAACACATCTCCAACAGCTCCTACGCCGATTACGAGAACTACCTTTTTATTTGAGCGCTAGACCCACAGTCGATCTCTGCAGTATTCATAGGAACTCTTCCTCGGCTCCCTAACAATTTTTCTGTACATATTTAAAGCAACGCCTGTTCCTGTTATGTTGCAAATTGAACGACTGCGAAAGCAAGAGGCAATTAGATAAAATCAAACGAAAAACATTGCCTTCGAACGATTAGAAGATTAATCTCAAAAGAGAATTACTATAATATTTTGTACGTAATACAAAAACGAACCAAAGGTAGCTTTATCGAAGCGGATGTTTACTGTGTACTGTGTATCGATTAGTAAGCCACGACAAAGTCCTTCTGGACTCAAAGAGACCGGAAATGCTAAAGCATAATAATTATTAATGTTGAAAATTGTATTTAAACGCGAAGCACTTTAAAGCTCTGTTAGGCATATCACGTGTCTTATTGATGAAACGGAAAGGGTAACGTAGGGTGCAACTTCGATTCGACTAATATTTTTTGCGTCGTTAATTTTGTACATATATGATATATTATTTATATTTTAAAATTGCTCTAACTTATTATCCAAAAATATGTGTCCTTTTGAAAAAAAAACTCCCTATTCCCATTTTCCCAGCGAAAAGAGTGCACGTGTATATTGACTGCTTGCGGCTATTGTAAAATACAGTATCAATGCAATGAACCAAAGAGAAAATGATTTAGACACCGTATCGTATTTTGTTTATCGTATCATGCTGTATAATTATGTTAGGTAGTTTCATAGACCGTAGCGAGTCGCACATTTTACCTTAAAATTCACAGCCAGCTATTAGTAATACAACGAATAATTTGATGTTGTCAATTTCACAGACAAGCATGTAGCTTTGCTCAAGCTCTGTGCCATGCAACAGACTTTGTAAATAATCACTGAACAACTCGACGAAAGATTGAGCGTCTCGTTGGCTACATACCAATGACTGATCTAGTAGGGCGACAGATGCTCGAACCAATTTAAGCGATTTTGTACATATTTTTATAATTTTAATGTCATAACGGGCAGATGTGCCTGGAATATTAAATATCGTCAATAGAAAAAGTTTCTCTTTTTTATTTACCTTTGCATTGAACTCTTAACTCTCGAATTTAAATATTTATCTTCACGGCGTATGTAACTGAAATTTTAAAGCAAACGTGGAGAAAAAACGTATATCAAAAAAATAATTTGACAAACATTTCATTAAATAAAAATGCTATATAACTAAAGAAATTTTGGGACACCATGGATAAATGCGTATAACATTTATTTACGTAAAATTATAAATGAATCGTAAAAATGGTAGTTTTTTTTTTTTTTTTTTTTAAATAAAATTAGCTGTAAGTTTTCGATAAATTTAAACTCTTTATTGGAATAAAAATGATGATATTACTTCCGAAGCCAACACTTTTCTAAATTTCACGCAACCACATTCACTTTGTTCTTGAATCCAATCAAGATTGATAATCGTCGATTAGTTGTTATAATGCAAATGTGCAGTGTGAGAAGCATGCACACTTTTTCAGCTAACTAATAGGTAAAGCTATTTTTTTTTTTCGATTGAGTAGTGAAACGACGAAAGATAGATATTTCTTTTCGACTTGCAGTAGTTTAAAAATTGTCTTTCTTGTCTATTTAGTAGCTTAATCAATCGTTGCTATTAGAGCTAAATCTTACTTTCACTGATTGAAAGTCTCTATTTTTCTTGAAAAAGTAAAGTATCTTTTCTTTTTCCTTTAATTCTTTTTTTTCTATAACTTGAATGCAAGGCAATTTGCTACGACATCGTGACTTTGGAAGAATAAAAAATTGTTTTGTAAACGCTCACATCTTCAAATGAATAATTTTTTATCCTATGAAGTATCTGTCATCCCAGCGCTAATATCTTTTAAAGACGGCCGGAATGTCACATACAAGTTGTGGTTCTTAGAAAATGTTATAAAAAGCATTCTTACGTATAAAGTGTAACCCATCGAATAAATCCCAATATTTTCCGAAATTTTTCACTGATTTTGAACCAGGTGAAAATAATGAAATTATAAAAGTAAAGGAAGTAGAAGGAGAAAGTGGATAATATTAATCAGTTGTAATAGCAAGGAGAGAGTAAAATCTTTAATAATTATTTAAGGGTTCGGAAATATATACAATCATACAATACATGCACTGTTCGCTTAGCAGTGAAGGCTTTGGAGCTTTCTTTATAAATTTTCATCGTTTATACTATAATTGAGAATAGAAAACTAATTCAATATAGGTATTATCTTAACGTTGAGTTAAAATGTGCATTTGAATAAATGTAAATAATATGTAAAGAATAGGATTTGTTAAATGTTGTCAAACAGAAAACTTCAGAGCCTTTCGCGCATGGAATTTAATAAAGTATCTGAAGACATGAGAAATATTAAATTTGTCAAAAGATCATCGAAGTTTCGTACAAGAACTGGTGCAAAAGGTTTTTTTTCAATTAGTGACATAATCAACATCTTCGACTTTTTACATCTATACAATTGTCTCTTTCCATTGAATTTTTAAGCACAAGATCGGCGAGATCGTGACTTAAAAGAATTGTTATCGAGACCCGTCACTCAAACCCGTTTCAATTACTTATACTTGTATACTTGTATACTTTTTCTCGTATATTTTAGTGTTGAAGAATAATCTTGACGAGGAACTATCTAAAACTGCTCGACTTTCGCCGAGTATCAATAAGTGCGACAAACCGTTAAATTATTTTTTTCGAGTCGATCAAAAGGTTTCAATGGCTGAGTCTTGATAACTGAAAGACGTACATAAACAATTTTCTGAACAATTCATTCGACGCTTAAGTTGTTATATTCACGTAGTTACTAGATTCTTGGACATCCTTAGCATACAATACAGATATTTTCTCCTATACATCATATGAAACGGCTTTCGCGACGCAAGCAAATTTTCGCGAACCCACTCTTATTCCTTTCATTTCTTCCACTTCTTTCTCAAATACAGAATTTCGTAATCGTACAATTATTTATTTTAATTACACATGCAAGTGCGCGCCTCGGTTACAGCGACAGGATTCGCATAAAGACACTCGGCTCTTCAAACTCATTGATTTGACAAAAAGAAAGGAAGCAAAAGGTACAAAAAACGCAATAGTTAAGAAATTTCAGCATCCTTGTCGCGGCAATTGGCGGCCTTTTATGTTTCCTCCACATATTTTCGAAGATTTTCTTACATTATATACAGCACCCCATGCTATCGGATCGTAATATATCTAAGCGGATCTCTGTGTCGTTTGACTTTACACTTTGTGATTTTTTTTTTTATCTTTTTATTCCATTTTTTTATTCAAGTTTAATTTATTACTGGGCCTTCTCACATTCGCACATGTACGTATATTTTATATTATACTATATACATGAAAGTGAAAGTGAGACCTGCATTTGACTTGATTTTTTTCGGTAGACTATATTAAAATTTATAAACGTAGCAGACTCGTGTATATTCTTTGGCGTATTTTACCTTAAGTTATCATTGTTTTTTTTTTATTTCTCTTATATCTTTTGAAAATAAGGTGTCTTGAGAAGGAAAAAAAGGATTTACTATTCGCAAGTACTCGCACTTGTTGAAAAAAGTCAAGTTTCTTCGCCCCATGCTGGTTGCGCACACTTTCCCTCTCTCGTTCCCCTTTTTTCTCCCGGACAAAGAGTTACGCGCAAACCTGCGTCCTCGTATAGTAGCAGCTCTGCGCTCTGCTTATTTATGCGTCGAAATGTTTGCGTCGAACCAGCGCTTTGGCCGAGGAATCGCATTGAAAACTAGATTTAGTCGTCGGAGGATATCAATTAGCGGGACCCGCGAGGACACAATTCGAAAATAAAGGCCCCAGGGCTCGTTTTATCATTAATCTCACGATTTCGAAGTATGCATATATATATATATATATATTTTCCTTTCGTCTTAACTCACGCACTCTTATTATTTCTTTATTTTTTCCAGCATTCTTTCTGCTTACATGACAAATATAATTGTGCTATGCTCTTTCTGCATTGTTGTAAACGACAGTTTAATCGTGGCCTTAAAAAAGAGTACAAGGGACGATGAGGCGCTTATTATGAAATGAGCAAAATAAAAAAAGGAATCCGCTTACTAATCTTCTTCCCGAAAGACGTTGGCACTGACTTAAGTGTTTGAGTCCGCGAGAGGAAAGTTTCATTCCGTTACGAATCGGTAAAGATTGTCTTCTTTGAGTTGCAAGTTTCGAAGTATAGACCGTATAAGAAGCGGATTCGGTAAAAAGGTGATTTCTTTTTGTTTCTTTCAATTCAAGTTTAATTTTCAAGAAGGAAGGGTATTTGTTCGAGTAGTGACTGGACGCTCCGCACTGGACGCACTGGACGCACTGGACGCACTGGACGCACTGGTGAATAAAATTTGGACGCTCGTGGAGTGTGGATGAGGAAAGAAAGATGAGCTGAGCGAACGGAGTATGGCATGCGAATATGCGATGACTGGTGGATGTTGTATGGCGGCCCTGTGTGCTAGAGGGCGGTGGTGCGCAGATGGGGACAGCGCAATAGCGACAGACCCCGGGGCCCCAGCTCCTAAATGGCGTTGAGTACGCGCGAATCCTGCTGGCCTCCGCGGCCTCGGCGCGGCCCGTAGTCGGCGCCTCCCCCGCCGCCGTCGGGCCCGCCGCCGCCTCCTCCACCGGCGTACGGCTCCTCCTCGTCGCGCTCGTCGCGCTCGTAGTGCTCGCGATCCGAGCGCTCCAGCCGCGAGCGCCTCGAGCCTCCGTAAGCACCGCCGCCTGCGTTTTGCGTGCATAAATTACCATTAGATTATCTCCCTTTCAAACTGACAGTCTCGCTGATCCTTTGGATTTTCACCCCTCGTATCAGTTATTCCTCCAATATTCAGAGGTCGAAATCCAGACGATCACCACGCTCCGTTCGCACTGGAGATTTCTCTTCTTCTTTGTCATTTTCGACAGTGCGAACGAACGTAGAAAAACATCAAGTATTTGCGCATGCAACTCATTATACTATAGGGTGGATGATTAATCGTTAAAGACTGTAGAAGTAGTAGGAATTTAAGTATAGCTCGGCACTCCACTCTGGAAAGACACAGTAAGACTCACACCATGCAAGCAGAGCCAGCGTTAATGGGTACATATAGGTCGGAAAAGAAAAACATTTAAGCGGAAAAGAAAGAAAAAAGAAACACGATAATGTATATTGTCAAAAATTGTCAAAAGCTCGATTTTTAACCGTTGCGACTTGGTGTATCTACTCTAGGAAAAGAAAAAATCGGACAAAAATCTGGACCTGGGAGGTTGAGCCAGCTGAGTTGCTTTTTTTTTATTTGCCAGGGAAACACGGACACAGTAAGGCTAAAATCCAACTCAAACGACGCTCGAGCACCGCTCGTGCACCGAGCCTCATTTCTCTCTACATTAAATGAGTATACCGCTCATCCACTTAGGATCGGATCATGCATTTAAAACCTCTCTAAAACCTTCTGTATGCACTGAGAAAAAAATTTCTCCTCTTCGGACATGATAATCAAGTATTAAAATTAGCAGTCAATTTTGCAATGTAAGCCTAATGACTAGTGGCGCTAATTTTAATACTAAATTCCAACTTTTTCAATTTCGTTCTCGGTGCAGTCGTTTTTTTTATTTTGTTGTTTTTTTTTGTCGTACTTACAAACGCGCACTTGAATCAGATCAGATCGGGGGCTCATTCTACGAACAAAGGGCTTTCTCTCTCTTCTGGCTACATGCACCAAGAGGGCAAATAAAATTGACACGCAAAAAAGTGTATCTAAATTGGTCCGGTACAACGAGAGAAGGATAGAGAGAGATAGAGAGATATTGAGAGAGAGAAAAACAGAGAGTGAGGTAGAGAGAGAAAGAGAATGAGAGTTGGGAAGAGACAAATCGGTGCTCCGCGCCGAGGCCCAGAAGATCGAAGACAGACGCCCCTAAGCGCCGGGCTCCTGACTCACGGTGACCCGTCCCTCTTTTCTGATTCGCCCGGTGGCGGCCAGCGGTTCCAAGGCTTTTGAAAAGAAATCACTGGATAATAAACCCTCTGCTTTTGATAAACTGGATGTTTTTTTTTAATGTATGCTCGCTGATGAAGACACGATAAGCTTTGCTTTTGCCTAGAGCCCAACTCTTCCTCTGGCGTGACTTCCGCACTTTGCATCTTAGTCGCTATTATCATCTAATCTACTAATTTGGTGTCGCAACGTGCGCGAAATGTATATTGTGAGCAGATAAGGGATAATGACAAAAAACATAATCGGCCTGTGAATGAAGGCAGTTGTATCGTTAAGAAAGAAAGTAAAAAAAAACGCATAAAATAAAAAAGTTTCACGTGTAAAAAATTGATATCGCTTACAACTACCTCATCGCCAAAGACATGCTCAGAGAAAGAGAGTGCGAGAGAAATGAAAAGATGTTTGTACAAAGAGTGTCGTTAGTGCGGGGTGATTGGTGCCGGTTAGAGATGCGTGCATATATAGATAATAAAGATAATAAAAAAAGGAAAAAAAAACACGATGGTATAAAGGTGAAAATCGAAACTAACAGCTGACAAGCGGAGGTACAAGCGCGCGCCTCGCTCTCACTGCGGTGAGTACAAATTCGCCGCTCCGTACATTGTCGCTGAAAAGAAACATAGTATGAGCCGATGATTACGACATAATGACAATGACTTAATTCGTCAACCTCGAGCTTTCACTGAATGAAAGAATACAGTTTAATAGGTGAATGATCGAGGCCGAAACTAAGGCCTGTCGATTGCTGCCTGATACCACAGTTTTCACTCTTTGTTCATTTTGGCTACTTGTTCATTTGGCATTGCAGCAGCAATCGATAAATAATGAAAAATGACTTTTAAAGAAAAAGTATGCCTAAAACCTATAGTCATGCAACATTTGCGTGCACTCTACGTAATTCATCTGTAAGCGCGGCGTGTGAGTGTGGGTGCGGAGCTGCGACGAGAAAAAGAAAGAGAAAAAAGAAGAAAGAAAAGAGAAGAGAGAAAAGATCGAAGAGTAAGAAAGAAAGAAAGAAAGAAAGAAAAAAAGAAAGAAAGAAAATAGAAAAATTAAATTAAACGCTCTGTTGAGATATCTGAACATCGCGCGAGGAAAGGTTGGGTTTCGGTTACGCCGGTCGATGTATCGAGGCACCGTGGCGCATTTATACATTAAGAGTATAGTGAAAATAAAAAAGATGAAATTAGAAGGAAGTGAGCTCGGTGATGAGTCGATTCGAAAATGAAAGTTCGAATAAAGAGGGCCAAGTATAAGGAGAAGGAGGACGAGTGTCGGACGTACCTGAGCTTACTCTTGGGGGCGGCATGCCATCGGGCGGCGCATCAGGGGCGGGCATCGCCCGAGGCACCGCCGACACGACTGGCGGATGGGTGGCCCGCCAGTAGGCTTCGAGATACTCATTTACATGCTCGCATGCCTCGTCAAGCTGATTCTCGTCCAGAATGACGTCGAACATCTCCGGCGGGCATTGCGACAGTTTTTCCGCCGCCACCATTTGTACGTTCAGGTGACGCGCTTGCGACTTGCCTCGGGATTTTATCAGCCGGTGCAGCACCTTCGGCGAAGAAATCTTCAAGTATACGATTATTGGCGCTAGACTGGTCTTGGCCAGTTGCGAGGGGTGGTTTATCGTGTCGCAGTCAAGCACCACCAGCTGCAACAAACGTTTTACTTAAGTAACGTCAATTATTAGCTAATGAAATGGCATCAATTTAAAAATCTTCAATGAACCTGCAAAGTTCTAGCGAGCTCGAAAATTCTCTCAATCTCAGTCTGCACTTCCGCTAGACAACTACTCCTACTAGTCGATCTCTCCATGATTGCTCGTTTCGTCGGATTATTCAACAAGGATCTCTTGGCCAACGAGATATCTGCCATTACCCTCGTTATGATGATTCTGGATTCATTTCATACATTTTGTGAATGACATACTCGGTGGAATGATAAAACGATTACTTCAAAAATAAACTTGAATCGAATGAAAAGAATTCCTCACCTGCCCTCAAATTTGTGTTTCAGAAAGTCGAAAAGCGCCTTCTGCATCATATCAGTAACTTCGTAACCCTTGAGAGATGGTCCCACTAACACGACTGGCCTCATTGAAGGGACCACGTCGTAAGGTGTCGCCGTTTCCTGCAACGAATTTACATTAATAGGGTGTTGGTTACTTAATCGGTTAATTAACAAAAATTTTCCTACTGGTGTATTCCCGTCAAAAAGGAAAAAAAAAGAAAAAAGAAAGGAATAATTCAAATCCCGTTGTATAGTCTGGAAATATATATAACCCATATCTGATTGGTGGTTCTCACTTACGTAAGACTTCATGAGCACGGTTTGCAAAGGACCATTGGAAAAAAGAATGAAAAACGATTAATGGCCTCTTGTTAATCTTATACATTGCTGGCCAACTATGGCTTGATTGGAGATCAAACGCGCTGGAGGCGAGTTCGAGTTCGTCGGCATAAACGTCCGATGAACTTTCATCGACGCAGCACGGTTTACTAGGGGTCGGGGGGCAAGCTACGACTACGAGCTTTACTCGACTTCTACATACAGCTCTACTTTCATTGACGATCTTCAAATAACAATACAATACTTTCGGGGATTCATAAATGCTAGAAACTGTCTTATTTTTTTTCTTTTTTCAAACGTTAAAGAAAACGTAATGAAACGTATTGCTAGGATTTCTAATATTTGTCAACATTAATTAAAACAATAGTTACGAAATACACATTTTAGGCACAAACAAAGTTTATCTATCTTGAACGAACAATCAGCTGTGCCAAGTAAGTGAGAAAGAAAATTGGTCTATAGAGAGAGAGAGATTTTTCAAGGGCTGTGGATAAATAGACCGATTATCTTTGTTCGCAAGCTGCAAGAGTACCAAGTAAATAGAGAGTAAATACAGGGCAGGGTTATCTAAAGCTGATTCTCATAATCTCATTCTAAGGTGAGAAGCAGAGAAATCGAGTCGAGCATTTACCGGCTTCTTGAAAAAGTTCTTCCGTTTCTCCTTGGCTGGAGGCGTCGTCAGCGTCGCTCTGCCCGGACGGATGTTGCCCATACTGTCGCTGTCATCACCTGGCAAGAGACCAAAAATCTTCGTAGTAACTCTTCGTTCATAGATTTCTTTAAAGAAATAGTAAAAGAACAAAATCGCCACTAACAAAAGCTGCGGTGAGATCGCGCATACGCAAGCCAGGCAAAAGCAACGAGTCGAGTATATCGTGACAATTCAATACATACTCGTTTTTGAGGATGCAGGCCGACTAAGCGAGGCTTGTAAGGCTACATGATCTTACATTTCCACGTGTCAAATGTGCCACTAAACTACTAAACGTCTAACGGATATCTACGCCCGTCAATGTTGTGCGTACTCACGATTATGAAAGTGACATTTTCATGGAGAATGTTATTTCGATTCGTAACGTTTACAATTATTACATTTACACTTCTCGGAGCCTTAGCATCTCATGAAAATGTAAAACTCATTTACTACGCGATAATAAACAAAATCTATGAAATCATAATATTTTTTGAATATTGCAAACGTGGATTAAATAAAACATTGAAGACACAAATTATTAAAAACACAATGGTAACAGTCCTGGTGAAACATTGTAAAATCAAAATTGTCAAAGAGAAATAAGAAAATTTGCTTCGTCGGCGCGTGAGAAAAAGAAAGGTTTTTTTAAAAGCATTCATATTACTGGTTCCACATTGAAATGATCATCAAGATGCGCTTCGTTGAAGCAAACTTTACAGTGTAATATTTACCAGGCAGAACTTTAAGGAGAAGGGATTAGAAGCTTGAAGCCCGAGATTGACCGTATAAAGAGCAATAAATAAGGGGAAAGGAAAAAGGGAATCCTGTACAATATTTGTAAACATTACGGTGCGGCTGACTTGATTGTCTGAGAATGAGATGGCGATGAATGAATTTTATTGAACTTGTTTTAGCTCTACAAGAGCAACTGCACGGTGTCGATCGTCACTACCGATCGACCGTTCGATTCATTATATAACGATCGTGAAAAAAGTGAAAGAAAGATAAATAAAAAATGTCTACCTCGAGGGTCTTCGAGGGTACGAGGTTGAGCTCATCTCATCGGATCAAGTACATCGGCAAAGTATACACGTATTATACACCAAGTTACACATGTTTGCAAAAAAGGTAGTCGAGTGCGCGGTGCGGGCGAGAGGAGGCAGATCCCCAGTCCCGCACCGAACGCCCCCGCCACTGGTATACAATGGCACAAGATAATACTGAGACAGAGTAAGATAACACTGTGCACAGAGCGACAGTCATACGTAAAAATTTTAAAGAAAAGTAGAGACAAGTGGAGAAAGAAAGAGAGAAGGAGAGGGAGAGGGAGGTTAAAAGAAAGTAAGAAAGAGAGAAAGAGAAAGATCGTCGCGATCGGTCCAATCGGGCCGATCGGCGAGATCGACGACAACGCCGGGGCTACCTGGTGTGGGCGGTGTGGAACCTCGTGAGGGCATACCGCTCTCACCAAGGTTCCCCGAAGACCCTCCGCGCGCGCTCGTATAGAGTCCCTTGGTACCGCGTGCCGCGTTCGCCTGCACCCGCAAGGCCTCCAGCTTCACCGGCGACGGGATGAAGCCGACCTCGCATCCTTCCTTCACGAGCCTGCCGATCCACCAGTTGTTGTCGTACTTCTCCTGCGCTCCGCCGAGATGCACGGAAACAGAAGACCAAGCCGGCCTCATCAATGCTTGATACGTTTCATTTTTTACAGAGAGCTTCGCTGTCATTTTTGCAAGAAAAGATCTCCGGATCACGAATTCTTTTCAAACGTGGACAATTCTTTTCTTATATGAAAATATGAAGAAAACCAGAATGTTAGTGCGTTAAAAAATCTCTGTTGGTTCAAAAGTTTTGTCCAGTTGAATATGACTGTTGAAAATAACGTGATAATCTTTTATAATCAAATTTTCTACAGTTTTTGACACTACTATATTCAATTGGATATAACTTTTGAACCAAAAGAGATTTCTTAACGCAAAATAACTCAAATTATCGGTTAGAGCCTACACTCTTAAAAATTTTGTGTAAAATATGAATCCAGTGTAATGTAAATTTTGTGTAAAATAATTTGCGTCAAATTTACACAAGCTTGTGTAAAATCTTAATTTACACAAAATTTTGTGAAATTTTTTTATCTTTACTAACTTAGTATAATATATGTAACACCTATATGCTATATTACAGTAATATTCTTAAGTACAATAATATTAATGTTTGTGCTGATAGAAATATCAATTTTTGTATTAAAGTTACATATGAAATAAATGAACTTTCGCGAGAGCTGATTTAACACAAAGTCTTGTGTAAAATAAGCAAATTCATATTTTACACAAATTTTGTGTAAAATAGCAATATGATTTTTAAGAGTGTGCGAGAGCTTGTAAGATTTGCTTTGTCTTCTTTCAAAATGCAGTTCACTTTATAATTATTATTGTTCAAAAGTTTAAAAAATAAACGTTAAATAAAAGTTTGTTCCGAAAAATTGTATTTTACTTACCTCGGTTATTTATTTGTGTACTTTTAAGTTGCTTTTTATAAAGTAATTGTATATAATAATATAGAAAGTTAAAATTTAATTTAAATTCAATTTTGAAATTATAAGTAAAACTCCTGTCCCAATTATTTAAATAAAAGTATTTAAAATTTTCGAAATTTATTCTTCATTAAAAATATAATTTGTATAAATAATTTTAAACCATATTTTACAAATTATCGTAATAAATAATAAGTTAGCAAAAAGATCTTATAAAGATCTTAAGAAACGCATAGAATGCAAATTGGTAGATCTTGAAAAGATCTCGAAAATATCTTAAAAAATAAAAAGCATTAATAAAAAGAAGATCTTAAAAAGATCTAAAAAAGATTTTCAAAACATTTATTTTGAAAATCGCGGATGTTCTAGAAAATTAAGAATTTTTCCAAGATTTTATTGTCATTTTTCAATAACGTCAGTAGTTTACGAGCTGCTTTGGTTAAAAATAGGAAGGTTGAAAAGAACGTTCAAAGTCAATGTTAAACATTGAAAATGAACGTTGACGTTGAAAACACTTGATTTGGATTGATTTTCGACGTTTATTTCAACGTTGCTTTATAAATATTGAAAATCGAAGTTGAAAATGAATGTTATATACACCGAGAAAAATTTTACTTGTAAATTTTACTAAATTGTATAGTAAAAGGGAGTATACTAATAGAATCTAAATTTTCTGCTATAATATACTATAATATAGCTTAATATGCCCTTATCAAAAAATCCTGCAGGAAACCCTGCAGGAAACCCTGCAGGAAATCATGCAGGAAATCATACAGGAAATCCTGCAGGTTTATGTGAGTTTCCTGCAGGCTTCCTGCAGGACCATCCTGCACGGAATTTCGCGATTTTTTCTGCAGGAAATTCTGTAGTTATTTCTGTAGGACAATCCTGCAGAAATTTTTTTGCATTAACAATTAAAAATTAAAAATTATAAATCATAAATAATAATAAAATGGATAAAAAAATCATTTT
>JAWWEN010000048.1:17653570-17672409 GCA_035582955.1 Sycophila texana | reverse complement strand
GGCAGTAAATATGACTCCTGAAAAAGGCAGACGGTAAAAAATGGGGTCAAAATTTCTGTCACGGGCTCCCGGTCTATTAGGCGCGAGCGGGGAGGCAAATTGAACGCGACAAGTTGCTATACGGCATGGGAGAGGGGATCGAGGCGCGATCGAGTTACCCACATATGTGTGCGCTAAGTGGGCTGCAGATAGGCGCGCGCGCGAGAGTATAACGTTTTTTACTTCGGCCGATCGACGCTAATCTAGCGGAGAAGGGGCTTATTGCGCAAACGTGAAATTCGACTGCGATGACCTCGCACGCGACTCCGCCCGCCGCCTATCTCTTCTTAATGGAATATGGAATATCTACCTTTCCAGTTCGTTTCGCCGTCTAGGAGGGGCACTCTTTTACTGTCTTTTACGGCTCAAGCTTCGACTCTAGGCTATCGCTATCCTTTTATTCAACTTTATTTTTGCAATGCGTTGCACGTTATGGGCTTTCTCTCTTATACGGTCATGAATAAGTTAACATGCCGATCGCCACGACTATTCGTACCGATGTCCGATTTTAAAGCCTTTTCTCACTACAAAAAGATCATTTCTTAAATTTCATGCATATTTTGCCTATTTCTTCTGCTAATCACTCAATTAATATACTATTATTCCCTTTTTTATGATTTATCGCGATTTACAGGTTCTACACGTTAAACTGTTACTTCTTTCGAGTTTGTGCTTAAAATCCATGTAAATTCTTGTAGGTCAAAATACGCGATCCAAAGTAGTTTATTAATGTTTTCATGAATTTATGGATGACAAAACTTCAATTATTAGATTAAGTTTACACTTAATAAAATATTATATAGATAATCGAGAAAAAAAAACTTCAATTAATTTTTTCTAAACAACCCAATTTACCGGAATTAATATGGCAAGTAAAGAGTTAAAACAAACATTCAAATTCATAAGAAAGTCTGGAATTTTTTTTAACGATAAAGTCAAATTATATATGTAAATAAAAAAAAAGTTTAGAAAATTCGGTTCGTAAGATACTGATAAAAAATGATCACCTTCATTAATCTTGAAGAATTGAGAAGAATTCATTCGAGATTAGGATAAAATTGCAGCGGTATACCGTAAAAAGTAAAGTAGTCCTTGCCGGTGGGGTATTTACACTGACTGATTGAAGACCAGAAGCGCGTAGGTTTAACGCGGAGATAGATCGCGTCGATCATCGCTGCGTGATGCGGCAATATTTATCAATTTTGAGCGTTACACCGAGGAAAGGCATGTCTCCGATCGGCTCGTGCGCGCACTGGGAGGTCAAAGAGCTCTGGCGTCGATGGACAGGCTGGGAGCTACTCAGCCACCGACGGTATAGACTTGACGGCTTCATTCATTGTGACCACACGTGATCGTTTCACGTGCGACTTTCTGATCATTGCACTAGGCTTTAGACCCTTAAACTCTGAAATAATTCTTTCGAGATTAATTATGTATCAAAATACACTATTTTCTCCCATCTCTCTCTCTTCAGTTACTTGTTACATAGCACGTCCGTACTTTAGAAAGAGAAATACACCAACTGGCCTGATTGGTCATCTAAAATATTTTTCCAAATCAATTAATTTCGTATAGTATCCTACTGGGGAATAAAAGTAGAGTCCAAGAAAAGCTCAGGAGCAAAACCTGAGAAAAGACTTGACTTTAATTACTGTACTTACTTTCTACCTTTTACGGAAAGACAAAATAATGTATACCTATGGAAAGAGCATACAGTCTCCTACTACATTGCCTTTTTTCAAAAGAGTACCATTGTACAACCTGCGGCACGTTATTGAGAAAATTCTTTATTCATTCATTTAAATCCACGCCATTATACATCAATACTTGTCAAATTATTTCATATTTTTTCTAAATTAATTTATTCTTTCAGAGTCTCTTTCTTGATTGAAGGATATAAAAAAAAGTATACATTTCAATTTACTTATGACCTACACGCAAGCGCCTCGAAGAAGAGAAACAGATCAACAAGAGAGTTAGACTATAAGTCAGTCGTTTAAATCGTAGGGTGACGTAATTACATTTGACAATACGTACAGCAATATATACCGTACGAAGAAACGGAGAGCGGCGGATAAAGCGATTGGTATCGGTAATTACGCCGAGTGCCTTAATAGGTCCGCGAGCGAATTAGCGAATTCATGAAATATGAAATATTTATCCTCGGGGCCGAACTGTCCCTCGGGCGGCGACACGCGCGTGCTCGTGCGACTTTTACCGTTACGTCTTGCCTTTCGCTCGCATAGCCGAGGCGCTTGCGGCATCCGGTCGATCTTTCGCCGATTTGCGTATATTCCCAGACGATTTTTATACGACGATACGTACGTTTCGAGCGACTAGCGGATTAATTCTAGAAACTTCGTAGCATCTCCAACATATTCGCGATGATGTACCGGATGCCCCGCCGAAAACATAAGAGTCTTTTCAACTTGCTTTTTGCTGTAGCGCGCCGCAGAGAGTGCACGAAGAGCTGCCGCCTGCAAAAAGCAGGTATTCTACACGCGCTACAAGCAAAAATAAGAAGAAAGTGAATGAGTGAACTAAAGTGACTTGAACAGTCTAGTCATCTCGCTTGCCTTTCTGGCCTTGATCTTGAGAGCTGGAGGGGGACGCGCCCGGACGAGGTGCAGCGTACTGCCGCACCCGAAAATCTGCCGACGATTCATCTTAGTATCGCTTTTCTACTTTTTTTTCCACAATTTGCATATCATTTAAATTTTCTTATGAGATTACTTAAATATTGCTTTGTAGTTGCTTCAATAGAATAAGTAAATAAGGGTAAGGTAGAATAGGGAAAAATTATGGTATGATAATTTAATCGAAAACAATATAATACAAGTATACAGAGCAGCCGAATAAAACAGTCGGAGTCGGATAATGAATGTGAAAGAACAATCGATGTGATAAATCATAAAGGAGTATGCGAGTTTCGATGCGCCGCGAACAATAAAATTGCCAAACTTTTTTTTAATACCAGCGACGCGAGGGGAAAAAAACAATGTGTACATTGTATATTAGCTTTAACAATTTTTCCGCTTCGCAGTTTAGTTCATCCACTCGGCATTTAAGTATAGTATAAATACCGCACCACCGTGATTATTTTAAAAGAATAAAAGCCTCGACGTTTCTATTCCCGATGGCTCGATGAAAATCGATAAAGAAACTTTCCTTTCGAATTTTCCGGACGTCAAATGCCAATGATTAAGCATCCGTGCAAAAAAAAGAGCAAGGCACTTTCTTGGAAAGACCTTTATAAATTCGGCGACGGCGGGCGCAATGGCGAATAAGGAGGGAGAAGAAGAGAGAGAGAGAGAGAGAGAGAGAGAGACAAGGACACTCTCGTGTTGCTCGTGGTGTCGGTCCTCTCTCCCTCGCATGCGAAGGCGAGGCTCGCGCTTAGCCGGCGAATAATGGCACAACGTGTTTTCGTCTAATGTACTTTTTGTGATGTCCTTGATGGAGGAGTCTGCGAATGCAGAACTACAGGGCCTGGCAGCCCAACTTCTCGGCTCCACGGCTCGTACACACACGTGCACACGTACGCCCGGACCTCGAATTAACCGCGACCTTCCCTGTCAAAGCAGCACTCTGAATATCCTTCTCCTCTTCTCGATTCCTATTTATTAAAACATCGCCAATGCTCTCCCTCATCGTGCCCTAAGCAACGCGCGCTCGACCCTCCCGTACCGAAACCATTGCTTCACTTTTTTATTTTTATTTTTTATATATAACACGCGGCACAGTTTTATGCACCGACCGAGGATTCGACGTTTTAACATAATTTATTGCATCAAAACCTACAATTATCTAAATATAGTGCGGTTGACTATTCTTTGGAAAACGGCATTTACAGTATTAAGCCGAAATTAGTAGATTATTTAAATAAGTGCAAAAAGATGAAAATGGGCATGTAAATAAATGCGAGGAATCTAGACAAAAAAAATCGAGCAAAAAATGGTGCGCCCGAACGAAATTGACGGGACTCGGGGTCTCGTCGGTAACGGCGCGTTGCAGCAAGTGCGCGTGCACAAAGAATATATAGAGAGAGAGAAAGAGAGGAGGGGGAGGGGGGCACACGGTGACGCGACGCGCGAATTCGGAGGAGGGGTGGTGTTCCGCGCCGCCGGCGACTTTTGGGTCTAGTCAAGGTCAACGGCGACGGGCCCCCACCTCCGATTCCCCTCTTAATACCTGAGCGCGCTATTATATCGCGTGCGCGCACACGTCATCCGACGCCCTTTCTCCCCACCGCGTGCACTCGTGCGTGCGTGACGCATGCGGCACCTGCATGCACTCGATTCGCAGCGAGCAGCCACTCCATCGCCGATGCCGATCTGCTGCGTATACTGCCAAATTCTCTTTTTACCTTACCTTTAACGGAGGATTAGATCTAACTTCTTAACGAGCTGCACTTGCAAATTTTCCACTACCGTTTTTCATTTCGTTTCGAAATATTTAATGAATTTTTTGCGCGGTAGGTAAATAAGAACTGTTCCCACTTGTCCCCTAAAAATCTTAATTTAGCTTTAGCTGTACGGTAAATCGAATTAAAACGTCGAGTAAGATCCGTTAGGTCAAGCGAAGATCTCTCGTTGAAGGCTTTGTCTTGTGCTTTTGTTAGACTTACCGCTCATTTAAATTTCCCCTAAAGCAACGGAATGATCAATCGGACGCCCAAGCAAGTTTCTTCGAGTTGGAGAAAAGGCGGTGCCCATAATAAAGTTTTGCGAGAAAAACGAAGCGAACCGCAGAGAGCAGTTTTTACATTTTAATTTGGTCCAGTTAAACCTCTTTGAGGGAGGACCGAGGATCGGATAAAATATAAATAATCCCCCGGTATCCTCCGAAATCTCGCGGAATCCCCTGAGTTTAATCGGGCGTAAATCAATTGAATCGATCGGCGCCATTCGTTAATTCTCTCAGTATGTGCCAGTTCGCCAGTGTCCGCGCAAAATGACTCGTTAGAAATGGGTATATATTCCGAAGAATATTTCTAAACTGAATTGAATTGAATGAAAGCTTATTATAGAGATAGCCGAGGCGCATTTTGCGAGGAAAAAGCAAAAAAAGCGAGACGTACGAGAGCAGCCGGCGGGATTTAGGATCGTCTTACCCTTGCCGCTTCATCTTGCGAGGGCGCAGCAAAAATGATAAATAAAAGTCGCGGAGAATCAGCATCGAGAAACACCTGTCGGAAGTATAAATACCTAGAAGAGCGAAGCGAGAAAAAAAGAGGAGCAGAGGCGGCGGCGAATAGTGAAGGGGAGGGCAGGGAAGGGCCGTGGCTGGGACCATTATACTAGAAGTTTGCAACGACTCGCGTCTGGCGCACTTTTTTTAATCTCTCCCCGAAAAAGGCAGCCCTCGAGCTGCGACTTATCCGCGTGCGCGCAGCTGCGTATACGAGGAGTCCAAGCGTAGTCACGGAGGAGTCACGGAAGAGGCCCGGAGGAACCGAGAGAGCTCACTAGCGTCGTCGCCTAGGCGGGCCTACTCTGCAGTCGTTATCCTTGAGGCGAGCGCCTTCTACCTCTTTCTTTTTGTTTTAACGTCAGAGGAGCCAGACCTTGCACGCACGCCTTGTGTGTGAGTGCACGGGGAGGGGAGTGCACGGGAGGACAGGAGGGATATAAACAGAGAAGAGGGAAGAGGAGGCCGCACAAAGGGGAATAGAAAATAGATAAAAGCCGAGGGGGAGAGTCGCGCTAAAAAGTTCGAGTGCCGAAGGAGCGGCCAAATGGCCAAATGATGCAAGCCTGATTGTATCTCCGTGCAGCCGCGGCCATCTCTCCTGACTGCAGGAAATCATTATTCGCTTCCTTTTATGAGCACGGCCATCCTTCTCTGCCTGGCCTTTATTCTCTTTTTAAAATAGAAGAATAAATTTACTTTTTTTTTTACAAGATTAAAATGATAGAATCATTGTTGCGCGGGAAATTGACGGAAAGAAAAGTCATGTTCGGAACGACCACGAGGACCAGATGCTTTACAACCTTTTGCTCTGGAGACTACCAATGAGCATACGCGTGACTCTGCGAAAACAGAAACAATGCATATTTCATGCAGCACTTGCTGCCGCAAGCGACTAAAACACGAAAAATGTGGTCAGCAACTATAATTTTAATAGAATTAATATAGATTTTCTATTCTATTTTATTAATTTGTTTCTATGATCGTCGATAAATAATTGACAAAAAAATCAATACTTATACTCCATTCATTCAACGTATAATATTATTAACTACTTGTTTGACAAAGAGTCAATAAGCATCCCAAATAATTTCAAATCGAATTATACAAATTTTTCCAAGTCACTTAGTTGTATTCTCATTTAATAAAAAAAAATAAAAAAACGATTAAACTTTCTTCGATTAAACTTAAAGTTCACTATGGTTCAAGCGCTATCTCGGCGTTTCGTTGCGGTTCGATTACTGATTTTTTTTTTTTCGATTACTGAATTTTACATATCAAGCTATAGGTCAGTAATGATCACCCTTTCAGGCACTGTTGACGAGCATATACAGATTACAGTATATTATTAATTGATTCCACAAAAAGTAATGAACTTTTAGAATTGTAGAAATACTATGGTGAGAAAAGTCTCGTAGAAGCCGACTGAGAAGTAAGTATGAAACGTAGGTATTTTAAGCTATTAGAAAAACATTCGGCTGTTCGCGTCCTTTATACCTGCAATAACGCGGCGGAGCCAAGATTTCGTGCTCCCTCGAAAAAAGCATTATGGCAGACGTAACAGCACTAAAATATAGGCGCCTAGCCAAGGCAACGGCTCTTTGTAATTTCATTCTCTGCAGTCGTAAACTTGAAATACCATTTGTTGCTTAGCAAGAATTCTGATGTTCTTTTTCTCGAGATTTTTTTATTTGTTTAAAATATCTTTATAGCTTTCAATGAGTTGATAAAAGAATTTTAAATTTTTTAAACTTGTTGAACTTGTAGTATATTTCAATACAATAACCCCAGTAACGTCTTTAATCGAGCCTGGTGTACATCGCTCAGCCTCGATGAAGATAAAATATATTCCTGTCGTTCTTGACGGTCTTGTCATAATATTGCTTTGTAAAACAAGTAACTTGAATGTAATCTTGATCCATTATTAATATTTGTGAATATCCACTATCCATCGTAGACGCATTTATGCAATAAAATAATGTATATATTTATAGCGAGATGTACAAAAAAGGAAGAAAACGAGTGAAAGAAAATTTAAACTTTTCCAATTGGTACATATTTTCTTTGCGCGCTGAAAACTGAAAAATCTTCTGTAATATAGGCAAGTAACAGTTGCTGATCTTATCGTGGATGAAAACTGGTTGAATGGTTCGGGTTCGCGCCTAAAGAAAAGGTAGAGGTCAGATGCGTTATTTTAAAAGATTTACAACAATGGAGTGATTTTCGTTGGAGCGTTGGCGCGCGGCTTAACTTTCGGCATTTTCAAAAAATCTCACGAACAATGGCAACATTTGCATCGGCTGCCGAAGAAAAATTACTCCTTTCCGGAGGTAAAAGTTAGCTCGAGCCCCCGAGGGTAAGCCGTGACATTTGCCTCCCTCGCCCCGAAAGCTTCAGTTCAGAGGCAGTTTCACCTGATCCTCTTTTCCTGCCGAGTGTCACAACTTTCCCGGCCAGCGTTTTGTTTGAAAAGTAAAATGCATTACCGGGACTAATGATTTTTCACCGAGGCCTTTATGCGGAATTTTCTTTTTGTTCGTTGGACGTTCGGCTGCACCGAGCATTCCGCAGTGCTTAAAATGTTCATAGTTATTTATTTATTTATCGACACTTCATCAGGACAAAGATCCCTTCAGTAGATACGAGAAAAGTGACTGCTGAATGAGTGAACGTGCGGGGAAAGAAGATTCCCTGCATTCGCTGCATCGTCAGATCGACACGAGCGATCGTGATTAGCGAAGCATTTTCTGATATTTTCGCTGGCAAGTTGGGTAGCCTTCGGCGTGCGCACACGTATGCGACAGTACGCGGCAGCCCTGTGCTACCTGTCAGACAACAATGAGAGGGACCCAAGGGCCTCGCTGCAGTTAACCCCACTCCCTATCTCTCTTCTATCCCTCTTCTATCCTCTTCCTTTCAGTTCCTGCTTTCGCCTAGCCGCCTGGATGGATCTCTCGCTCGCCTGCACTTTGCTGTTACCGGCTTTTAAGCCAACAAACGGAATAAGTCATTCGGAGGCGCAGAAAAATGCAGATGTATAGACAAACGGATCTGCCGATAGATTTCCTTTCGCCTGCACACTCGTACTTATACCGAGAGAAATCTCTAGTAAATTTACTGTACTTCTAGGAAAAAATACTATACTGTACAGTACAATTTGCCATAAATATACTAAAATAAAATTTATTGTATTTTTGGCAAATTTTACTATAAAGTATCGTAACTTTTTCATAATGTCAGTCTGTGACCACTTTTCCATACAGAATTAGTAATTTTTAGCAGATATTTTTCTCAGTGATTTATAAAATTTAAATAATAAAAGAAATTGGCAGCAAAGCTGTACAATGGAATCAGGAATGAACGAAATCTCGTCCTGTTGTCGTAAGAGGTGATGTGTAACAGTGTACTACTTTAGATAGTACTCGTGCATACGTCGTGCGTATATGTACATTGTGTAAGGCAAAAAGTGAAGTTCCGGTGCGAGAGAGTGCGAGTATAGCGAGAAAGTGAGACAGACGTCGGTTAATTGTCGCGCAGATTTTACTTACGATGCCGGTGGAGCGATGTGGTACACGTAAGTTCGATAGCTGCAAGCCCTCGCGACCTTTCGATCTTTCGGCCGACCTTTCCTGAAATTTCATGAATGAGAATTTCGATGCTGAATAATCAAATGCTTATTTTCTCGTATATTTGACTTGCCGCGAGTTTCGCAGATTAATTTTTTGCTTTATATTTCGCTACTATTCGAGTCAATACTGTGACTTGCGTTCTTTGTAAAGGAACTCATTCGTTCATTTCGCATCTCGTGACTGCGTCGATGGTAATGCGATCACGTTATAGGTATATACACCTTGGCGTAACCCACGTCACTTGGAATGCCCAAATGGCCATCAGTTCGACAAGCAGATAACCTTCTTTACTCTCTAGTTTCTCTCGCTCCTTAGCCGTTCAGGTACGCTTTGATCTCTTTTTCAGATAAACTCTACGAAACTCTACGAAGCTCAGAAATGACAGTACTGTCACAAAATCTGACAGTCGTTAATTTTCACGGACTACCTCGTGCGTCTATAATTACTCGAGCGAGAGTATGGGAATCCGTTCGACTCTGCTCGTCTTTCGAGGCGGTCCTCGCCTCGCCGGGATTCGGGACGCGGTATTTTTCTGGCCGCGCACACCCATAGCACACTCGTCGATCTAGTCCCCGGAGACCGAGACCGGGATTTCAACTAGTTTTCCGGCTGAAAAACGAGTATTACTCACCGTAGATGGAAAAAAGCGCATGACTGCATGCTATACCGGTTCGACGCCCTATACCTTTTTTCTTCAATCTCATGTCCCTTGTCTGACAAATTCAAAGTTTCATATTTTAAATGCTCTATGGAATGCTCGGACCAGCACCTATACAGACGAGTCGTAAAAAATCTGATTTTATGGAAAATTTTATTCAGGGAAAATCCATGAGAGCCTTTAAACGCATATCTTGGCATTATATTTTAGCATTATTTCGGTAGAAGTTGCATGTAATATTTAGAAGGTTTAAAAGCAAGGCCGGTGGGGGCGATCGGCAAAATTTGAAGGAGCCTCGCACGAAAAGCGCATAAAAATAGCTGCTCGCTTAAAAGAGGGACCCAGGCCGGACGGCCACCGCGGTCATGGAGTAGGGGAAAGTTAAGAAAAAAAAGGAAAGAAAAGGAGGCTTTGGGTATACTAATGATGCCGAGCGAGTCTGGGGTACCAGTATCGTGTAACTGCTAAGTGAAAATGCGCGTAGATCCCCCGAAGATATCGGCATCTCTCTCTCTCTCTCTCTCTCTCATTCTCCTTCTCCCGCTCCCCACTCCAGGCTTTTTTTACGCTCTCCACACCGGCGAGCTCCTCTTCTCGGACATTAGGGCCTAAGATGCAGAAACAATAAAAGCAATGACTGACGGACGTAATCCGGCGCGGGAGGCTCTAGCGCGAGGAGTCGCCCAGTCCTAGGTACCTACGCACTCACTCGGCCGCGGGATCCCACTGTGAATCTCAAGGTTGGATCGGTCGTCGGCGAATTTCAGAAATTCATCTGCAGACGGCCTTGTGTCCGTGCGACTCGCTCTGCACTTTTTATCGAATTAGTGAGGCTGCGCGCGCTCGTAAGTGCGTCGAGCCGACCCAACTCGGATTTTTTCCAAATTTTTTCCGTTCCTTTGTAATCCAGCTGTACTCGACTCATTAACTTGCGTAATTTCGATCTTTAAGATGATCTAGTACGTCTTGTGCCACGCGATATTCGCGTACTTTCTTCTTTTCTTTACGACTTAGCCAAACTCGAGCTATTAATCGAACTTTCATAATTAGTGAGTTTATTTGCGTGACCTGATCGTAATGTATGATTAGATGCAAAAAATTCGAAGGAAATAAGTAAGTTCAGACCAGTCATTTGTTAAAACTATATACGAAGGCGAAATTCTCCAATGATAGGAGGATGTATACGGACATTGCTGTTTCCGACATCATTTTGAGTAATAAAAAGGAGCTGCTACGGGCACGATTCATTAAAATAAATATATACACGAGCGCATATGAATCGATTGGTTTTTACAAAGCGCGCTGAGAGCGAGTTGGGCGAGCCGCGCGACTGTGCGAGCATAATAGTTCCGAGAAGGTTCTGGGCATCGTTAAGGAGGCTCGCGTAGATACTTTTTTGGAAATTACTCTCTGACCACCGGGCGCCGGCACACGCGCGCCTTTCCCTCGGCTTTCTTCATTTTTTCTCCGGAGCAAAAAGAACTTACAAGTTTATGCCGCATTAATTCGGCGCCGTTTCGAAGAGCGACGAAGGGCACTGTAAAAATTCACAAATTGACGCAGCCGGCGCCGCTAAAACTTCTTTTATCGCGCACACGCAATCTATCCTCTCGTACACGCGCGCAATCGACCCAACGATGAAGCAACTCCTTTAAATTTTTTAAGGCCGGTGCCGGTCTAGATATAACTAACAAATTATTTTTTTTCGAAAAAGGTTACAGCTGAAATTTTTGTTATATCCGAATGATTTAGAAGCCGCGCACTGAGAGAAAAGTCTAGTAAAAATTACTATATTGTATATGGGAAAGTGATCACAGACATGAAAAAAGTTACAATACTTTATAGTAAAATTTGCCTCAAATACAATGAAAGTTACAATACTATCTGGCAAAATTTATTGTATATTTTTGGTAAATTTTTGCTATATAGTATAGTAATTTTGACTAGATATTTCTCTGAGTACGTAAAATGAAAAAAGGTCGCCGAATAAAAATGGTATATAGAAAAAGCAGGATCGAGGAAAGGGGGCGCATAGCAAATGGAATTCGAAAACTCTCGGTACTCTCAAGAGCTCTGGTGTCCGGACCTTGAGCAGATGCCAGCGGCCGCAGACAACCAGTTTTCCAGAGTAAACTTCAAATTTCGACCATCATATTTCGGAAAATTTCTCTTCTCCTTCCCACGTTTAGGTACAGCGAGGCGAGAGCGAGACGGAAATACAAGTAGGCCGGGTAGTCTCGTTGCAGAGCCGCCGCGCCGCAGGAGCAAGGCGTGTACAGGCAGCTCGCCTCTACCTGCGGGTGGATATTAAAACGAACATCATACCCTCGTCACTTTTACTGGCAAGCTCCTCTCCTCTCTCTCTCTCCCTCGTTGGTCTCGCGGCTGCGCGCTGACTAATCTGACTGCGCGCGTCCTCGTCTTTCAAGGTTTTCTCTCCGCCCTCCCTCCCGCGCTCCTGCGAGTCCGACTTAGGATGCTGGAGGGAGCGAGATCGAGAGTTGCCTGCACAACTGCAAAGTCAAATCCTGCCGGGACGACGCGACGAGCCGCCGCCCCTCCAGTTGCCTTTCTCGCTCTCGGCCCTCTCCTTCTCGCCTTCGCTCTTATACACATGCGATCGGTATATGCTCTTCTCTCGCATTCCAGCGCCTAGAGCATATCGTTCCTCCTGCTCTCTTTTTTCGCCGAGGACCCCCTTGCCGAATTCCGGATGCTCATCACCCCTCCCGCCGCCCGCCTCCCTCCCTCCACTCGAGCGCTTTATATCCCACCCCCGAGCTCGAGCATGACATTCGAATGTGCACTCAAGGACTTCTCTCGGCAGCACGCATCGCGCATTCTTTCGCTCGCTCTCTGCTATAACTGCTTCTTCGCCAAAAATTCGCGCCCCAGAGCCAGGCCCTTTCTGAAATCAGCCGCGATCGAGCCGACGCCTGCAAATATTTACAAACAATTTTCAATTTTTTTTTTTTCGAGCTTAATGATTTCCGAGCCGAGAGAGTCAATGAAAGATCTGAATACGGCATTAGCCGCGTACCGCCTTAGGAGTCGTTCGTTCATGACAATAGGACTTGCGGCTTTCCGCGTATTCTGCCGGCCGAGAAAAAAAGAGAGAAAAAAAGGAGCAAAAGGACGACTCGCCGGTCGCCAGAGGAGAGAAGCGTGTCTGAAATAGGCAAGAGGGTCGCCGTCGCCGGACGCGCACGCACGCGTATCGTAGTAAAAAATCAGCAGCTTCGCTTCGGCCGGGCAACAAAGAGCACCGGGCCTTACTCTTATACCCTGCTGTATACGCCTAGTCGGCTTGCAACATGTGGTTACCGCGCGGCGTAATCAGCCTCTCTCTCTCTCCTCTCCTCCCGTCAAATCCCCGTCCCAAATTCCCTGGGCCAAATATTCCGTCTGGGGTGCACCTTTAGTAAGCCCGCGCCGTAAACGAGTGGAAGCTTCGCCATTTTCACTGACGTACGTCTTATATGGCTCTTAATCAATTGCTAATATAAGAAATCCATTAGAGCGGTTAAGCTGCGAATGAGAAAACTAAAAAGACCGGCAATATAGAAAATAAAAAGCAGATGTATCAGCGGATATATCGCGGGCCAAAGTTGCCAAGTTAATGATTGCATATAAAGGACCGGTTCTGAGCGCTCTATACGCAGTTACGCCGCTACGCCGAATATCCCGGCCATAGGAGGTACATTGTAAAAAGTCAGGCGAGATCGTGAGGTGCGGTGCGCTCGTCGGATTATTGGAAAACGTGGAAATAGTGCCGGAGACATTTGTTCTGCGGTGAATCTTGCGCGTGATCAGCCGCGTCTATTTATGCGTCGTCAGGCTTGCGGTACTGGCTAAGCATCTGCCGCAGACTGGACAATACCTGTATTTGCCTGCTTTACTTGCTCTTTACGCTTTTTCACGTTTTTCTCTCCTTACGCCGTGCGTGCGCCTGCCACCGGGAATTTTCCAATTCGAAAATCCGGAGAAAAGAAAAATTGGACTGTACGATCGATGTTTTATGAAAGTTGCCGCCCTTCTAGACGACTCGAGCTCCCGTGCGCCAGGTTATCAGCACAAAAATACTGGGCACGCCGAGCGAAAGGGAGACATACTCAGCGTTAAGCTATTCGTGAATCAGTACCGAAAATATATCTATAGCATAAAAAAGTACCTTTTGGTCTGCGTTACAAGCAGGTCAGTTGTTGTAAACATCGTTTTGACTTCCGATGTGGGCATCCTACTATATACATCTCACGAAAAGCAAAATACATCTGTTTGCAGTAGAGTAACGAAAAACAAATACAACTGTTTGTATAACAGAAATTATATATAAAAATTTGATTACGATAAGCAATGGCAATAGGAGAATCAGGTTTAAGGGTTTTTGATTATTTTGAACACTTGTTACAGCATCAGTAGCACCTGTTTTTTGTGCTCCAACAAAAGTTCGCCGGTGTATATATAAGAAAGGAGGAAGAAAGAGGGGAGTTTTTCTCTCTTTCCCGATCGGATTGTCCATCCACGAAGCCCCGCGATTCATTCGGGTTCTCTCGCCTTCTCGGCCACCGGGGGCGAGAGCTCAGGGGAATCTTGCGCTCGCATCCAGACTGAGTAATTTCATCCGCAGGTATGCGAACCGCTAGCGGCTGCGGAAACAAAGCTGTGTGCCCAGAACTCAAAGCGTGGTGAATGCACCTCGGAGACTAGATTTATGTAGTTGCGCGAGCGGGAAAATCCGAAGAGCATCTTTGTTCTCTCGGCCGAGCCGTTACGCCGCTTCTAACTCGCTTTTATATTTACGCGTCATGGGCTTGGCTAAAAAGCAATCGTTTCGCCACTCAATGATCTTACACTTGCGGACAGTTACAAATTATTCTATGTAGCAGAAGTCTAGCTAATGACTTTTTAATATTCCGTCGCTCGTTAACGATCAATTATTTGCTCGCACTTTTAAGAAAGCGAAAAATGTAACGCATCCTGTAAATCTGAAAATGTGAAATTCACTTATACCAGAAGAGCGTTTCACCTCCGCGTCACCGATTTTTTTATGAAACTTTGGGAATTCTTATCTAGTGTCAAATAATGAAACAAACCCCTTCTAGTTCTATCTTACAGGCTTCTAGTTTCATCTTACAGGCCTTTATTTAGCAGATGCAGCAAGGTTTGTTAACATTACTACTATATCTATAAATAGGATTTTCTTGCATTGCCTATATGAGCAATTCAAATGTTGTTAATTGGGTCTGTCAAACAAAAGCCTATGAAATCACTATAAAGGTGGTTTATTATATTTAGGGGTACTAGAAAACGGTTTCCAAAGTTTCATACAAATCCGCGACCCTGACGAGTTGAAAAACTCTCCTTGTTAGAAAATGTGAATAATAACATTTTGTATATGAAAATTCGTCCACATATTGAATCACTGGACGACATTTGACATAAAAAAATGTTACTATTCACTTTTTTCAAGTAAATTTCACATTTTCAGATCGAATTGTAAAAAGGATACTGGTATAATTAGAAGCACGGCTGCTGTGCTCGCGGCAGTGGCTGCAATCGCGGTATACGAGCAGGCGGAGGGAAGAGAAGAGAATCGATGAGTCGGGGATGCTTTCCGCGTCAGTGGCGCGTGCCTGCATCCGCGCCTCCGCCTCTCAACCCCTTCGAGCGGCGATCGCCGCGAATGCAAGGCCCCTCTGCTATTCAATTTTCTATTAAGGCCTGGGCGACGAGGCCGCTTCCGACGTATCGAGCGAATATGCATTATCTTCTTCGGGAGCTGCCTTCCTCTGTCCTTCTCACTGGCGGATCAATGTTGCAACTTTTAATCAAGATGCGACCACTTTTCCTATCGACGAGCAGCCTCGCGGCGATGCTTCAACAAACGCGTTGCAAAATAAGAGTGCATAATTATATCGGCAACTACTCAACTAGATTGGATTAGAAGCGGATACAATACGTACAAACTAATTTTTAAACAAGTTTTAAGCCATTTTTCAACCTCTCGTGCTGTAAAACGATGCAAAAACGATTACTCAGCCCATATAGGTCTTTTCGCGCCCGCGTCGGATTGTACTATAGTTTGGCTACAAAATGTAATAGAAATTTTAGTTCAACTCTTTTTTTTTTATGCGAAGGCTATCGCATCTCGATTTATAAGCCATATGCGTTCATTAGGGACGGTCTACTCGAAATAGTAATAATCTCTCGCTCAGAGTCATATATTTCCGCCTGTTAATTTCGCTAAGGCGATTGTCCCCGCAGTGTTCCCCATCCATTCAGCTCTATCCGTTTTCTCCCGTCTCGTATATTATAATCTCATATTATACTGGTGTACCTACACTCGCGCAAAGGCGCCTTCTCTTTTCCTTCCCGTGCTGTAATGGAGTTCGCGGACTTGTTTTATTCCGAGGATTATGCGTGTGACCCTTTGTACGTTCTATTATTAGGCTCTCTTTGTGAGGCCGTCGCAGAAGCAATTTTTTCCATTCTTGCGCTCAGTCATCGACTGCAGCAATTTTTGCAGCAAAATCCAATGTCCATTTTTTTTATATCGTATTTTCGAGGTTAAATTTTTAAATTTAGCGCCATTTAAACAGATATGCCCGTACGCGCCAATAAAATCGCGTTTTAAAATACTTCACAATATCCTGCCATCCTTTTTTTAAGGGGGTCCACCACCTTTAACTTTTTCTTCATAAAAGATCCTAGCAAAAAAAAGAGTTGTGGGAATTAAAATAATTTGAGTAAATATCTTAAAAAATTGAAAATCTACATAAGTTCATGACATTTAAGGAATTTAAGTAAATTTTATTAGTTTTTTAACTTCTTTTAATATTTACTCAAATAATTTTCCTAGGGTCTTTTATAAAGAAAAAGTTAAAGGTGGTGAACCCCCTTAAGAGAGGATAATATTATATAGATCCACATGAGGAATATTTTTTTGTAAATATAATATTCTCCCAAAAATATGCGATAATGGGCGTGTTTACGACAACGAGCATCGGCCAATAATGCTTACAGATGTACACTAACGAAGCACGGATTGGCTCGTTAAATCGAACCGCTTTTTTTTCTTCTCTCGCAGAATGAAAAACATTAGCAAACCTGTCCGTGAGGAGAAAAGGATTTATTCAAAATTTCGGCCGACCTACAATCTCTTCGGTACACGCAATTTTTTCGACGTTCGAGTAAGTCATCAGAGAGACAAACATAATGAATTGTTCGCGAGTTCCAGGTGGGTGCGTGCAATATGGGGCTCATTACGCGGCGCGTAACGACGGACAGAGGTGGGCATCGGCAGCAACGGGGCAAGATAGAGAAAAGAGTAAAGTACAAGCAATATCAATTAGAAGAGGAGGCGCATGAAAGTACTCCTGCAGTCGCGCGGGCGAGCAAACGTCTCACGCGGACAGGCGGACGGGCACACCAGCCCAGGTGCGCGCGTGCGCGCTTAGGATGAAACGGTTTTTAAGTTATTCATGAATTCGCTTAATCGCTTTCGGTGCATGTGTGCGTGTATAAGCCGGGCCCGAGCTTCCCATATCTAGTTTTTACATTTCGAGGCCCCGCTTGCTCTCCTGCTTACTCTCGCGAGCACACCGTAATCGACGTTAATTCGTAGAAACCGTACCGGTAACGAGGACCATAAATTCTTTATTTGCCGGGAGCATTGGTTGCCGCGTCCCGAGTCGTCTCGACTTCCCTTTCTTCTTTTTTTTTCTCTTCCTCGTCTGACTCCTTCTGTCTCCCTCTCTCTTTCTCTCCCTCTGTCTCCCCGCACCTCCCTTTCTCCTCCTGTGCGCCGCAGCCTAATAAAAAGCGACGTAGGGCCGTATATACCGGTCGTGGTCCGCCTCGGGAATTTACAAGGCGTTTATACGATTACGAAAACTCACTCGCTATTGTTTAACTTTTCCCTTTTCTTCGAACAATAGATCCTCGGTACGCACTAATACCATCTGCTTTCACTTATTAAGATGATCTTTTTTTTTAGATAAATAACATAACCGCGATCCTTCATTTTCTTAGAAGCTTTCTGACTTTACTTATATCGCACACGCAAGAGAAATATTTATTTCACGTTATATAAGGGACATTTCGATATTACAAAATTACCTTGAATAATGACTATTAACGCGACGTATGCAAGAGTTTCTCATAAAAGTTCTTAAATCTTGCTCTTCTTAATTGCTACTTTCCATAAGAAATTTAAGAAGTTATAGCCTTCCGAATAAGACGGAAATCGACAGAAACTTAATACGATAACTGTTTTAAAATAAGTAAGATGAACTCTAAAAGGTTTTAGAATGTTTTTTTTTTTTTTTTTTATTAAAGGATGGAATCGAGTATTACAATGCCGTTAATAATTCTCTGAAATTATTCCGATTGGAAAGAAGAATGTGCGCGCGGGTATAACCTTTTAAATCTATAGCTACATTGAGTACGAAGCCGAGGAGCCTGTCTAGAAATTCCAGTTCTGACTTTATAGTTGAACGCACCGATTTCGGTTATTTCTCTCGATAAATATTTCATTTTTGCCTTTCAGACGCGCCCAATCAGCCCGTCTCTCTGAACGTCTCTCGGGTGCCGCGGCAGCCCTCGGCAAGTCCAGCGACATGCGATACCGCAGCCGCGCGCTCATTAAATCACGTTTCGCCTTTCGGGATCGACCGGCAATCGTTTAATTCCTTCGTAGATTTTTCTATCAATTATTCCTTTCTACGTAATTGCCGTATAAATCGCGAAAACTAGATTTTTACTTATCTTTTTTTCGACTGCTCTGGAAGAATAGATGAATGCCAAGAGAAATAATTAACTATTATATGTACCAAGGACCCAATTATTTAATGCACAAATACATCTGAATGTCAGATTTCAATACAACCGATTATACATTTTCGGGATTTTCACTATTATTCGTCATCTGATAGAATTATGATTATTATTCTCTAAAGTAATTAAAAAATTTTTTTAAAAATTAATTTGAAAGACAAACATTTGTTGTACATTTAAAAACCTGAATTTTATCTCTTGTATAACTGTACATCATTCAAATTGACAAATAAGGAATAAATTCATATGTTTACTGTCATTTTTATGGGCTCTTACGCGAATGCTTTTTTATGTTATTTGGAGCTTGATTTCATTATAGAAAATAAAAAAATTATCTTTAATTTTATGGTACAGGTATATGCAGGCAACAAGCTGCATTTACTGCAACTTTATGAAAGTAGAAACGAAAAGCACTCTAACTAGGAGAGTACCTGACCTCCGGATCACGGAATTTGTTGAAACTTTGAGGGCTGATTTCTTATATGAAA
>JAWWEN010000048.1:17565866-17639987 GCA_035582955.1 Sycophila texana | reverse complement strand
ACATCGTTGCATAAAATATTGTTCGATACTAAGTCAGAAGTGAATTTCGGACTTGTGTGAGTTATCACCCTCGCTTCACTCGGGCGCTAATCTCACACTTGTCCGAAAATCACTTCTGACGCACTATAGTATCGAAAACTACTATTAATTGTAATTTGGACACCGATTCGGGTTGCACCCAAATTGGCGTTGATACCAAGGTTTTCTATCATCAGAATTATATAAAGAAGTGAAAAAATTGCGTCCGGTAAGTGTGCCCCTCGAAATAAAAAAGTCCTGTTTTTGGCCCGATTTGTTTCCGATTTTCGTGGGAATTGCACATATATATATATATGTCTAGAAATGTCAAATCCCAATACAGATTTCAAGTAATATACCATCCAGCTTTCTTCTCCATTGCTAATATTCGCAGTAATGCTTTAGCAGCCGCATTCGCAAAGCGCAACTAAGGCCTCAGCGAAAGAGAGCAGCTGAAAGATCGGCCGGTCTAGAACAAGTGGGGGCACGATAGCACCACTGGTGCCCTCGGCCGCGGGTCCCGGGGGGACGGGCGCCATGGCGGCCTCATCGTCCTCGTCGAGCGGCGAGCAGCAGTACTCCCTCAGATGGAACGACTTCCACTCGAGCATCCTGAGCAGCTTCCGGCATCTGCGCGACGAGGAGGACTTTGTCGACGTGACGCTCGCCTGCGACAGCAGCAGCTTCACCGCGCACAAAGTCGTCCTTTCCGCCTGCAGCCCCTACTTCCGTAGGCTCCTCAAGGTAAGAGATCTTCCAAACGTTATTTTTACTTTCTTCCGTTTCGCAACTTTTACGCATTTTTCCTGGGTTACGCCTAAAATCAATTAATTAAGTGGTTGCTACCCCTATAGCCCTTCCGCTCAAGGTCAACGACTCGCGCGCGACTGTTAATTCAATAGCGGTAAGGATTCGCCTCGGAGTAGGAAAAAAATGAAAGCATTTTACCAAGTTTTGAAGGACGAAACAGATTGAAATCTATGTCCGACGCATAAATCAGAGCCCAAGCAAAAGCAACGAAGCTTGAAGTAATTAGTCCCGTTGTCAAGCAAACTTCCCTTGGCTCGATGGCTGGTACCTGCTCGTCCATGGTACAAGCCCCCAGCCGAAGTACCGCGGCATAGACTGTACCGAGCGGTCTGTGTGCGTCACGCAATAAGGGCCGCGTGGCCGGACGATATATTTCACGTGGCTAATCGCGAGCTCCCACGCGTCGCGGCGTCGCGGCGTCGCGTGAAAAATCCAGAGCGGTCTCCATTAAGGGCCTCCCCCCGGCGCGGAAAAGCACCGTCTATTCTCGTGCGAGCATTGCACAATCGGCGAAAGCGCCGATGCTCCGTTGGGTCGGCCGGCCGCACTGCTCCATATTCTATTATTAAAGGGCGACGCTTTTGCTCCGACGCGCTTTTTCAACAGCGAGCGACGCCTCGACGATTGTCCTCTCAATTACGGCCGACGCGGGGATCGTGTCTCACTTGGCGGCGCTTCCAGATTTTCCGGAAGCCTCGTTGCCGCGTAGACGCCTTTCGTTTGACCAACTTACTTTTCGGCTGCTCGCGCGAGCAAAACAATCTTTTTTTTTAGCGCGAGGCGCGCTTAAACAAGTTAGGCGGCTGCACATTGTTTTATTGATTTAGATTCGTCGCCATGAGTAATGCTCGATAAGAGAGAGCTATAGCTGTGGTCACTCGATAAACCGCGCGCCGCGGCAAATTCACATATAACGTCCACGTGCAGCAATCATATAAGAAATAAATGATTTACCATTAACAAAAAGACTTGCGACTCGATAATATAAAAATCAGTCCCGGGGATGCTTATGCCAGTGTTGACGATAGATAAGAAAATCGCTTTCTACACGTGTTTGACATTACAAATGCTTACATTTAATTGACTTAAATGTATGCTGTTTTTATCAGCGTTAAAACAGAGTAGAAAAAGAAGTTTGTTGTGTAACAGTGGTATCGCTATCGTCATGAAAAAAGTATCCCGAAAAATTTCAAGTGAGCCTACAGCGTATATAAGCGTATATATTAATAAGAGAATCATTATAAATGTGATTTGTAATGATTCGGCAAACGCGAGAATAATTTCGTTCGTTTATTTGGGAAAAATCCGAGGCGATAGGTTAAGCATATTAGCATTTATGTAAATTGCTCGCTGTTAGAGTGCTACAGTAAATATTCCATTTTCCTCGGTGAGATAGGAGCAAGCGGTATATACATACCTCTGTGCCTCTGCGCCTCTGCGCCTCGGCGAGCATAAGCGCGAAGCACTACTGCTAGCATTTCAGTCACTTGTCCGAAAGACAAGGGATATTAATTCGGAGGAGCGCTGGCCATACGCAATTTGCTCTCCGGCAAATATTCGCCGAGACGGGAGATGATGTGCTCGATTAGACGCGCGCGGCGCCTAACAGTCATCTCTCGCTTGGCTCTGCAATTTAAACGCGTCCGTGAAGGGGCCCACTTAAAATGTCCTCTGAACAATTGCTTTAACCCTCCGGCGGCGCGCACTCTCCTCTCTCGCCTCCGATTTTGGGAAAGGAGAGGGAATGCCGCGAGGATAGTAAGAATAATGATCCGAGCGATCGGCTGTCGGGCTGACGGCACTCCCGCTCGGCACTCCGCTGTCCCGCCCCTCGGTACTATTTATATACAGCGTATTACACGCGCAGTGGAAGTAACTCGATATGACTCGCAGGCGCCCGCTTAATTCATTGAGAGAGAGAAGCTGTCGTGATCGGCCGGTGTATTCGCGCCAAAATAAGCAGCGCCGTGCCGAGGCCGCTCCTCCCTCAATTGTAGCAAGGCGCACAGGGCGCTCGAGAGACGAGAGATGAATAAGCGCCTAATAAGAGCGCGTCGTCAGCAGGCCGCGGTATCGCCTAAGCAGACGCGTAAGCTTAATTACTGCGGGCTTCGAAAGACAACTCCGTAAGTCGCACGCTCGTTTAAATTGTTATATAGGCGCGATAGTGCATGCATACGTATATATATAGGCGCGGGGCTCCGCATCCGGTTGCTGGGCGCGCGATATAGAAAAACGCCGGCTTATCTCGCTTCCTCCGCCGTCCGCGGCGACGCTCGCGCTACCTACGCTCGTACAGGAGTAAGCGAAATCGCGCGTGGGCATCAGGACACGTGACGCACCGCGAGAGCTATTATTGCGCGAGTCGCGCGACGCTCGGTACCGAGACACGTTACACCGGGCCAGTATTATTTTTATCAGCGGAAGTGCGTCGCTGCCGGCGCGCATTCTTCCATTCCTCCAATCCGCGAGTCTGCACATAAGTGCACTCCGGCTGCCTGGAAAGCCGACGCTCGACGCCGCGCGCTTTTCTGAGCTTCTGCCGAATTGTACTTTTACGCGAGGCCGCGACAGGCAACCACTACACTAATGAGCTTAAAACATATGCGCTCTTTATTCGATTTTCGAAAGTTTCTCACTCGTTGTCGATTGGAGTCCCTTTGAAGCTTCGAGCTTTGGAGTGCAGTGCCGGAGTAAAAAGAAAAAAAGGCCTCTGGAGGGGGGTATACGCGTGCACGAGGAGAAAGTCTCGTGGAATTTCGCGTGGGCAGCCAAGGCGAGGCTCGATTGTCGGAGAAGAGAAGGCGCAAGCGAGCGCTCCAGCGAGCTTGCCCAATGCGCGCGTAGGCGAGCTTAGGCGAATGTTTGAGCGAAGCCATGGCCTCTCGGCTGCATAACCGGATCAGAAACCATGCAGTTGTATATCTACTTTTCTACTTATACGCCCTGGGCTTCCAGCGGCTGTGTGCGCCCCTGCTTACTCTCTTCACCTTTTTTGCTTTTTATCCTTCTTTCCTTCTCTTTCTTTCTTTTCTTCCTCCTTTTTGGCTATCCGATAAACCTTTTCGCAACGTATACAGACGTGTCTATATCACTGTTTAAAAAAGTAAGCAAAAATTACGTTACGTACTGGGAGCAAATTTTATCGGTACACTTGAATTTTACTGACTACTACATTAAATTTCATGTAAATTCAATTGAATTTTAGTGCTACTTAATTAAAATTTCATGGAAATTAATTAAATTTAATGTGCATACATTAACAAATTTTAAGTACATGCATTAAATTTAATGATTTTTTTAGAATAGAATAGAATGCAGCTGCAAGATCCAATTATCATTTTCCTATTTTCAAATTTCACTTTACATTTCGTTCCTAAATGCTTAAAAACGAGCTCCGAGGCAGAGAAACAATAGTTATCGGATAAAGAATTACAAGTAATTCGCCTCATATTCGAGCTATTCCAATTCACGTCACGTCTCTGCTCGCAAAACGACAGGACCATTCGGAGAAATTGCACGGGCGCACCTACATCAATCGATGTGCAATGTGCAATGCAAAAAGTTACGAGTAATTACAAGAGTCGAAATGAAATAATGGCAGGGTCAATAGTCAGGGAATCGGTGCGCGTGGCCTTATAAATCTAAATGATTCCAGATGCTCGTATTATCATTGCCTCTTTAAGTATGTACGATGTGGTCATTTTTGGGTTTCATGCGTGACTCGACGCGCGTTCACTGATTACACTTTTTACCACGGCCTCGTGCCCTCTCTGATATCGAGACTTTTTTTCGCTGTGCGCGTGCACAAGATGCGGCTGCACCACGATATCACTCACGCAACCCCACTTTTCCGAGTTCAACGATACAAACCTTCTTCCCATCAAACGTATGAATAACGTTTACACGCGAAACTAATAGCAAAAGCAGCTAACTGCTATTGAATTGAATTCGCACAAGTAAGAATTATCCTTATTATCACCGTCTTGAAGAAATCCTTCTCACTACAGTATCGCTGGCTGCCTCCTGTAATATTAAAAAATAGTATGATTAAGCAACAATTAAGAGAGGTAAAATATGAATGATCTCAGATGAGGCATTTTTTTTACCTCTCTTATTGCTGTATACTATTTTTTAATCTATGGCGTGGCCGAAATTATAACCTTTTCGATGAGGAGCCAGGAGGAAAGGTTAGGCTTTCAGCCAGCAGGCCGCAAATAATGATGCTTTTCCAGCAGGGAAATTAATTATTGTGCAACTCGTGTTAAACTGCGTAGACGTCAATTGAATAATCGATGCATTTTAATACCGTCGCCTATATTATCTGTTAATGTCAATATAATTGTCCGGAGTAACTTTCCATTGTTTCACATTTTATCTATTTAGAAATATACGCGTCTCGCATTACGCACGCACGTACACCAATATTCACTTGAAACTCCTTAAAACTACTTATTACACATATCCGGTTTTAAATATCTGTACAATATGCTACAACGCCTCTATTTACTACTATTTTAAACGGCAGGGCACTCTTGTTATTAATACTTTAAATGCAATAATTTAAATAAACTATATTAAAATAAAAATTTCTTCTTTTTTTAGGCAAATCCCTGCCAACACCCAATCGTGATATTAAGGGACGTAGCCAGCTCGGATATGGAGTCGTTATTGCGTTTCATGTACCATGGCGAGGTACACGTGGGCCAGGAGCAATTAGCAGCGTTCCTCAAGACGGCGCAGATGTTGCAAGTTCGTGGTCTCGCGGATGTCAATAGCGGCGCTGCTGCTAAGACGCCATCCGCCTCGGCCACCTCTGGGAACAATGCCAGTGCACCGGTAAGTCAATCCAGCTTTTTTATATAGAAAATATACGTTGTCATAACAAACTTTAAATTAACTAAGTTAAGCCTTGCAATTTACGTCCGCGACTTCCTAAAGAACATTCACGCAAATAATTGTGAAACTCTTTTTTTTTTCTTTCTTTAATTGCAAATCTTTTATAAACATTGAGCAACATGTATTTTTTAACATACAGCGTTTTGAATTATTAATCCTTGCGTTATTTTAGAGGAAAATCATTTCAGAGATCAATTTGCTCAAGAATTTTTAGTTAGCTGATTTTTTTTTATCTTAATCCAAGATATTCACTTTATTTACTTTTATCATGTAGGAGCAAGTTTGAATTAGTCCGCGGGAGAGATAATTTTTTTCGGGTGAATCCCTTCGCTAAAGTGAAAAAACTGGTAGGAAAAAAGTTTCAATGCTTGTTGCAGGCAACACCGCGCAATCCCTGGCAGGACAACGGAAGGGGCGAGCTGAATGAAAGCGGATTGAGCCCCCCGCCGGAAAAGCGGCCTAGGAGCTATTCGCCACCTCTAGGCAACCACGTTGAGGCGAAATCAGACCTACAGGACTCGCTATTGGGCCAGGCACTCGAGGGTGGTCCCA
Organism: Sycophila texana; assembly: GCA_035582955.1. NCBI lineage: Eukaryota > Metazoa > Arthropoda > Insecta > Hymenoptera > Eurytomidae > Sycophila > Sycophila texana. The sequence continues at coordinate 17,633,708 of JAWWEN010000048.1, read as the reverse complement.
CGTTACACACTTCCACCACAAACAACGTTCAGGTAAAACTGTTATTCAATTTTAATATTTTAATTTCGATAATGTCGATTAAATTGATTATTAATGGGAATATCAATTCACAGGCACAATCGACGGGAGAGGACTCGAATTCAATGTCAGATAACGAGGAAGACACCTCCAATAATGACAGCATCCTCAATTCTGTAAAGACCGAACCCAATGAGATTTTGAACGACTCCCTGGAACACCACCGCAACGCCTTTCCAGCCGCGCTTCTCGGCCTCCAAGGTAAATCTCTAATGAGATATTTCACCTTATACCTAATTGTGGAGAATGAATTTTTTTTAATTTTTATATTTCCCGGTTGTCTAAGTACTTATTACCAGTATCTAACTCAGTATTAATTGAATTTATTTAATTTATTTAAACGAGAAATATACCTATGTATCCTACATTCCTACTGTAGGTAAGGTTACCTGAGCATAGGTCCGGTATACAAAAGAACTTACTTAATACTAATGTCATGAAATCATTAAAATTTGAATCAATAAATGAAAAGATAATTTTGAATATTAATTTCTCTTTAAAAATGTATTTAAAAAACGAAACAAATAATTATATGTATGAGAAATAAAAAAAAATTCACTAACGCTTTGAGTACACTGAGAGAAATGTTTAGTAAAAATTACTATACTGTATGGGAAAGTGGTTACAAACTGCCATTATGAAAAAAAATTACCATACTTTATAGTAAGATTTGCCAAAAATATAGCAAATTTTCCGAGATAGTATTGTAATTTTTACTAGACCTGTCTCTCAGTATAGTTGACAACTAAAATTTATAACGATTGATAATTTAAAAGACTTATTTGTCGTTGCAGGTCTGATGCCAGGACCGTCGGGTATACATGCAGCAAACCAGGACCCCAACTATGGTGAGTCTACTTAAATATATGACACCTAATTACGATTATTTAACACTTATACAACATCCATTCTAACGGTCGCTGCCCAAACTAGTATCCTCCGCCACTCCTCCGTACAGCTCTGATCTCTCGTTGTTGCGTTGAATGCATGGAACTCTCGTACCTCTCAACCCCGATTTCTACTGCCTCCCCCTCCTCCCGTATCCCATTTATTCCTATCATCTCCAAATCCAGTCTCACTGCCAATCTGTACTGTTTTCTCGCCTGTACGTTCGGCGTCTCGGATCAAAGTCGAAGTCACTGTGTCTTAATATTATTTGTATGTCGTCTATATGTTTCATTAAAAACTCTTGCGAGAGATCTGCATTGATTAAAATGATAAAATTTGTTAGTATAAGAGAGAGAGAGAGAGGGAGAGAGAGAGAGAGATTGAGAGCAAGAGCGAGAGCGAGCGCGAAGCAAATGCTGAAAAAATTATAATTGGCGATAATATGCGAGGAAGAGAGGCGAGCGTCGCGAAATTGGACAGTCGAGAATCTCCGTCCCTTGCGCGTTCGGTGGAACAGAGACGCTCGCGCCATATAAGAAATGATATAAGAAATGAAAAGTGATAATCAAAATTGAAGCTATAAGCGCGCCGGAGAAGATAGAGACGGAGTGTTAGTGTTTAAGGGATAGCTCGAAGTTGGCTGGCAGACTGAAAGATTGGCTGGTGGTTCCAGGGCGGTGGCAGCCCTCGGAGGGTTCCTGGCTAACCGGCAATGGACAGCAGCAGCAGCAGTCGCTGACGCAACAGCAGCCTATCCAGCAACAGCTCCAAGCGCAGCAACAGTCGCAGAGCTGCTCCAGCAGCTGCTCCACCAGCCAACAGCAGTCCCTCGGCGCCCTCGGCAGCCTCAGTCCCGAGCAATTGACCATAATGCACCAGAAGCTTCAGAATACACTGCAGCAGAAGCAGAGTAGCGAGCAGCAACTAAATCTCATGCTCCAATCCTGCGCCAAGAAGAAAATCGAGGAACTGGCGCTACTTCATCCCTTTCAGCACCAACTAGACGTTAGTAACGCGCAGCAACAGCAGCAGCCAAAGCCAAAGTGTCCAGAGTGCGGAAAGATTTATTCCAACAACTCGAACCTCAAGCAGCACATCGTTAACGTGCACACCGTGCAGACCGAATACATCTCCTGTCATGTGTGCTCGAAGCAGTTTAAGACGAAGCAGTACCTGCAGATACACCTGCTGTCGATGCACGGCATACGAAAAAGAAAAAGCTATCCAGTCTACCAGATGCCAACTCAACAATTTGCTTCGGGCTCCGTTAATTCGCAGCAGCATCAGTCCTTCCCCTCCACCGCTGCCTCTGAGAGATGGAGCGTCGAAGACAAGACTCAGCAGCAACATTGATACGATTCTCCATTTTAGTAGCGAGCAAACGAGCGATCTTGCGCAAACTTTCGCAACGGCGAGCGACAAATAAGTGCGTTCTACTTGAGTCTTGCGTCCGCCCACCGAGACCGAGAGGGACCGAGAGTGCGTGCAAGCACTGCTGCGAGAGGGAGAGTGAGAGGGAGAGCGACAGCCTCCCTAGCTAGGCGTATTGATCTCTCTCGTTCTCCGCGATTCAACAAACAACGCCTAGTGCCTCCTCCTCCTCCTCCTCCTCCTCCTCCTCCTCCTTCTCATCCTCCTTCCCCCGCTCTCTGTTCATCCCCTCTACCGGTCGCGACTGCCTCCCCGACGTCTATCTTCTACTTCTTCTTACCTCTTTTTCGTCTTATTGCTGCAGCTCCTCGTCTTCTTATTCTTCTTTTACTATTTTTTTTCTTTTTTTATTCCAACTGCTGCTTTTTAGAGTGGCATCCTTATAGTTTGTATAGATGCGTGTAGATACGCGTCCCCACTCCAAGCCCCGCTTTCTCCCCTTCCATTTGCAACGATCGCTGCGATGTGCTCAATTCACTATCGATGAACGATTCGCGCGCATCAGCCGAAATCTCGAATCCGCACCATCCGTCAGCCGAACTCTCGCGCCCGAATGAAAAAATTCCGAGAGGGGAAATATTGCTCATCCGACCGGAAGAAGCAAGTCGATTATTCCTTCCAAGTGTGCAACTTCTTTCCTTTCAACTTTTTCCTTTTAAATGTTGCCTTAAAGAGAACTTAACAGTGCGCTTTTTTATTCTCCATTTTAAAAGGGTTCGCTGTTCGAATTAGATAATCGAGAAACGAAGGTTCGCGTTAAAAAAAAAAAAATAAGTTAGATTTGCAGCGGTACAGGAGGAAAAAATCGCCGTCGAAGGTTGGACTCTTTATCGGTGGAATTGCGACGGCGAATCGCACTGTAGAAGGAAAAAGCGGGAAGGGATGGGGCGCGAAGAGGGTGGGGCCTCGCGAGGGAGACGCACGAAGACGCGTTGCGCTCCTCAACTTCGTTTTTCTCGAGCCCCGGCTGAGATCTTCCATTAGACTGATGAAAAATCGATAAGTCATTAGGGGCGGGCCACGACGCCACTCTCTCACCCTCGCGATTCGACCAATTTCTCCTCCTACTACGCTTTCTCGCTCTCTGTCTCTCTCCATCTCTCTTCCGTCTCTCTTCAGCGCGATAAATTTTTTCAATTCAACGCTTAATTTCGAGGACTTGAATTTCGGTGCGAAACTCCGGCGCTTTAATTAAAACTTTGAGACTTTAATTGAAAGCACCGCGGGCGAGAGAACGGCAATCCCGGAAGGAGAAAGGGGCGGCCGGAAGTCGAGCAAGTCGGGCAAGCCAGACGAACGTTTCCATTATAATAACGAACTGAAATTCGACCTTTCTTTCTTTTTTACACTTTTTTTTCCTCTTCCTCATTGTGCACTTTTTCCAGACTTGCTCGTGTCAATAAAGCCTTACTTTTCTAACGGCCGCTAATACTAGCCCTCCGCAAATGTTTTAAATAAGCAAAATCTGCGTAAGACGGACAACGATGACGAATGAGAAGTTTGAATGTCTCGGTCTTTACTCGAAGGCAGTGTCTGGCACGTTTGGAAAAAGATTGAAGATTCGGAAAAGATTCGCGAAAAGATGTGGGTGCGGTATCAGGAAACTAGTATCATCCATTTGGAAAAAGAAAAAAAGGTAGCATTTGATCCGAGATCTAAAGCGCGCGTCGTTAGGACGAGGCGGGGGTGGTTCAGGTGGCCTGGGGCCCTGCGCGAGACGTAGTCCGATAAGCCGCGGTAGCGCGGTAAGATACGCCGAAGACGGATGCAGCCCTCGCTGGGATTCTGGAGCCCGGGGCTTTCGGGCGCGTGCAACGTCGGGATACTCGCTCCCGGGAGATTGATTAAAGGCGCCGGCAGTTTATTAAAGACGTGACCTAACATAAAGGATGCTTCCGCACGTGCCCCATCGATTTTCTTCCCCCACGAGCTCCGATCGCCCTCCGAGAATTTGAATTTTCACTGCGCTGGGAGCAGATGAGAGAGAGAGAGAGAGAGAGAGAGAGAGAGAGAGAGAGAGAGAGAGAGAGAGAGAGAGAGGGCTCCGACAGGCATGGAGTCGAACAATTTTGCAAATAAACTTTGGGCTTGCGACGCAACTTGTCCATTTCCACGAAAAATTTAATTTAAGTACAGGCTGAACCCCGTGCAACATTAACGCGAGTTTTCCTCCGCAACTTCAGTTTTCCGCAGTTCTTGCCCGGCCTTCCAAAGGCGTCTTCCTTTCTTTCCTCTTTTATTTTTTTTTTCTTACCGTACGCTGCCTGCATTCTTCATGAGACTCCAGTCCGGCCCTCTGCACGCAGGAGAGATATTAAGCTTGGCGCAAGCGCGACTGGAACTGACAAGTGGACGCCTATTTCCCGGCGAAAATCCCCCTCGGGGCAATATCGGTGCGCCTCGTCCCTTCGCCCCTCCACAGGGCCCCGTCGGATTTCCACAAACAAGATGGAAATCCGTGAAATTGCCTACTGGCCTACGAGGGACGCGTTATCTTACGATTTTTTCTGCTGCTTCTACTTTCCCCAAAGTGAAGCTGACTTTTACTCATTTTCTTTTTATCCATGGGTAAAGGTCCAAGGCTATAGCTTAGTCCAAGTCCGATATTCCTTTCTGTAAAGCTTCTTTTTTTTTATCGAATTCTTTCAACGAAATTCATTACGGATCTCTAATTGTTCCCTATGTGAAAGGTACATAGACTCTAATTATATTGTACTTAGCTTTGAAGTATTTTAATTAAGTTTTGCTGCAAAAATAAATCAAAACTAAAATGTCTCTTCCTTCGATATCCGCTATTAATCGAGTCCCCGTTCAATGTCGGAGGCGTAAAAAAGAAAAAAAAAGAAAATAAAAAAGAGGGCTCGACTGCAGGGGAGTCGGAATTTTCCGAGGGTCGTGATCGATCCCCGTGCAATTTCCCGCACATGTCCGCATTGATCTGGAAAGTCGCGTGCGCGCGAGGCAGCCTCGGCGCAGTTACCCCCCCGTGCTTACGCTCCCCTTCTTTTCCTGACCAGCAGCCACCCACGCGCACGCACTTTGCTCAGACCTCCCCCTTTTACGCAGCTTTTGCGCGCGACACGTGCGCGCCGCTCTGGAATTTTCAATTTAATTCCAAACGCGCAAAGGCGACTCCGTATACTCAAGCCAATCGAGCGCTCAATCCGTCCACAGATGTATAGCACGACTTTCGAGGCGTCGGCCGAAAAAAAGTTTCCTCTTATGGGGCTCCCTTCGTCCGAGACTTTTTTAGAGTTCGAGGAACAAGCGATGAAAGTTTAAAACCTCATCCAATTTCTTATTTCGTTTATTTCGTTTTTCTTCCATACTGCATCTGAAAGAGCTCGTGAATAAAGCAGGAGTGAGGGGTGAAAGGGCATCGACGACCGGTCTTCCGAGGGGTTGCGCGCCGCGGCCACCTAAATTAAACCTCGCTCGGCCCCTCGTACATCAAGCGGCCTGTCGTCGTTGCGCCCCGCACCTATACCTCGGTCCTTCCAACACTTTGAGGGATTCAGCCACCGAGTCATTTTTTAACCTTTCAAAACAAAAAGGGCCTTGCATCACTCGGTACATCCATTAGTCTAATCGGGAGCACTTTCAAATCATCCGATACTTTCGTAAAGAATTAAAATGTAAGCTGGATGAAGAACAACTAATTGGCGGATTAATTAAAATGACAAAATTGAATTTTTACAACGAGCCAGGGGAGGTATTGTGATTTTCTAACTTCCCTTTCCGCGAATATAAATCTCGTGAGAAATATGGTGGCGCGACTTGGATAAAGTTAATTCGAAAAAGAGGAGTGGAGGGTGGCAAAAGAGAAAATAATAATAATAAAATGGCTTTGCGTGATTCGCTCTCTCTCTCTCTCTCTCTCTCTCTCTCTCTCTCTCTCAATTTGACGTAAGGAATGGGTGAGGTCCGCGCTCTCCCGAGGAAGAGATTCGTAGGAATGATAGTCATAACGAGGAGAGCCGCACACCGTTCTCGATCAATACCCAGACTTCTTACATAGTTTGCACACTCTTTTGTCGGATAGTAATGCGACCCCACCCTTCCGCTCCTCCCCACCCTTTTGTGCCTCGCTGTTCTCTCTTTTTTCCCTCTCTTTTTCTCTCTTTCAATCTCTCTGTATGTCTTTCATCTTTCTATAACTTGGCTGATTTATTTAGCTGTAAAATCTTGACTCTATTGAGTCGCGTCGACGAGCGGTAGAGCACTGCGAGGAAGGCTGCTTAAATAAAAGGCTATAGTAGGACGATGAGGATAAGCTGCTAATTTGACAAATAGAAATTTGACACAAAAAAAACACACTGTCCTACAACCGGGCATGCCCTGAGAGTACGAGAGTAGCATAGTACGACTGGCCGAATGAGGAGAACGCAAGTGAGTCTGAAAGGCGAGACGATTCGCAGGCTGTTATTTGAAGAAAATGAAAGTGATTGAATTGCGATTGTAACGATGGATAAAAGTAGGGTTTTTTTCAAATGACAGACTGCGTTTACGTCTCCATCTACACACAACTGCACGGAATAATCACTCTTATCTAACGATGTGCCGTTTCCGTGCGGAGAGCTGGGTGAATGCAACGAGAGAGAGACAGTTGTGCGGGGGTATAAGGGCGCGAAAATCAGTGAAACGCGAATAGGGCCGAGCCATTGGAATGTATGTAGGGTGGAAGAGGCAGTTCTGCGAGCGACTGACCTTTGGCCCGGGGGGCACGTCCTGGTTGTAGGATCGGTCTTGCGCCCGGCGAAGCGGGAGGATTCGAGCGGTGGCGCCTGCGGAGGTGCCGGCTGTGGCGGTGCGCCGGCTCCCTCGCCAGGCGAGGCCTCCTCGCTGACGGCGGAAAATTTCGCGCGGCTCTACACGGCCCTGCGCCACGAAGAGCTGAGGCCGTTGTGTCGTTACTGCGGGCGCAGCTACTCCTCGCCGAGCAATCTACGCCAACACGTGAAGAACGTTCACTCGAACTGGCCTCCGCCCGACACCTGGCCCCAGTGCAATGTCTGCGGCAAACGCTGCAAGACCAAACACTACCTGATCAACCACCAACTCCAGGCCCACGGTATTCACCAACGGCCGACCCTTGGCGCAGCCTTAGCCGCTCACCAGCAGCAGCAGCAGCAGCAGCAGCAGCAGCAACCGCACCAGCAGCAACCACACTGATAATAACGATACAAACTTCCCTTCGATAATCACAGCGCTACCACGGCTCGCGCACGCGTTCGATCACCCCCCACGCCCCCGCTTCCGTTAGGACGCGTGCCTCGCTCCTAAGTACGCCTTTATTTTTATTCATTTACTTCTTAAGGGAAATTATTCCTAATTAATATGAGATACAATGCAAGCATCAAACCAGTGCTGTAAGGGAAAAAGAAACAGATGATCCGTTCTTATTTTCTTAAAACATCGGCAATAAAAAAAAAAAAAAGAATATTGGAATGCTGCTGGTGGTGTAACGTTGGTGTGGTGGTGGTTGCAGATCACGGGCTCGATGAGGCAGAGGGCGCGACTTCTTACCACCACCACCACAGCCATCACCAGCAACAGCAGAGGCAACGGCAGCAGCAGCAGCAGCAAGAGGTGGCCTCCAAGTATCAAGTGCGAGTGGCGCACCATCAGCAGCAGCGGCAGGCGGGCTTCAGACAGCAGCAGCAGCAGCAACCGCAGCAGCAGCCGCAGCCGCAGCAGCAGCAACAACAAGGCTTCCGATGCCCGCTGTGCGCGCGGGTCATTCAGGACATCACGGGGATGCGGGCCCACCTCGATCAGCACTACCCGCGAGATTCGCCCACGTGCCCTGTGGTTGCTTGCGCCAAAACCTTCTCCCATCCAAACAGTGTGCGCAATCACATGCGCCTGAAACACCCCCTGCAGTGGGACCAGATCAAGACCCTTCGCTGGACCTACGTCTAAGAGCTCCATAGCTTTATCCCCGACGGAAAGCAGTTTATTTTGATGCTTTAATTGCTCGAGAAGAAAGCCAAACGTACTTCCCCGCTCGGCAGCATTTGTCGCGTGTCTAATTTTATTCTGTGATTTTTCGCGATCCTCGCGATTCCCTCGACTCGATAGCTTTCCCCGAGTGAAATTCTTTGTTTCCCTCGTAATCGTTGTTGACGCTTCGCCAATGTTACTCGGAGCATTGTCTCGCTTTTATTATGGACAGAAAAGAATCAGTTTTAAATAAATCGCCACTTTTTCCTTATAATTCCATTTTTAACAAGCGACAATATTTTCGCGTTAATCAGAGCAAGACTGCGCTCCGAGTGATTGAGGGAGATGTCCTATTCGCGTGTTCTTTGCAAAGAAACGCACACCTAATGCATGTATAGTTAAGCAACCGTGTATATACTGTACATCGGGGCCGAAGAAGATACATAGATCTATATATTATATATTATATATATATATTAAGAGAAAGAAAGATGTATACACTTGTGAGACATCCGATGCGATATATACTTTGTACAGACGAGCAAAGTTTTAATAGATATATAGATTGTATTGATAGAGCACACTAGTTTAACGAGAAGGAAAAATGTTGAATTTAATATATCGCGGTAAGAGAAGATAAAAAAAACAATGTTCCTCCAAGCTGAGTAAGCGAGCCTTACGCTTCAAGAAGATAGCTTTAAGACTTTAGAGATTTTAGAGTATAGTTATATATATATTATATATATATATATTATAAATAAGAAGAGTATCGCGAGCGTAGTTTGCAAAGAAAAGCGTTAACGGAGAGTTTTTTAATTTTTTTAAAATATAAATAATGTTCAAACATACACCGGTGGAGAATCGGTTTCCTTAGACTGAACGCTATACTTACAAGAGTAATAGAGCGTCTTACGATGCGCTCGATTAGAAAAGACACATGACACGCATACATATATACACATAAAAACAGACACAAACTCATATACAAACTCATACGAGTTAACGCACATAAAGACACAGGAACATATAGAAGTGCATTGATTCATACTCTGATACTTGTGCACGTGAAAATCGTCGTGAAAGAGGCTCAAACGTAAAAAGAGTTAAAATTATACACGAGTTTAAATTTTCGATGAGGCGCATCGAGCCCAGAATATTCGCCTAGCCTTATTTTTCTACGAGTTTGCGAGTTTGCGAGCTTGCAGCTTGCGTTCTTTGTCAGTATTGATGTAAAAATCGGATTCGAAAGCACACGAGCCATACGCTCGCGAAAATGCTTCAAGTTACTATATTAAAGAAAAAGAGGATGGTCAGAAAATGTGTCAACTTGAAATTGACAGCATTGAAACGGTCGCACATTGACTAAGAACGTTATATGTACACTCAATTATACTTAATTCTTCCGGAATATAATCTATTTAACCAATGGCACTTCTAGATATTATTCGGAAAATCAATCAAATGCCCACATTCAAAACATTCCGGAAGAATTAAAGGGTGTTGAATGTATACGATATAAAGCAACATAGTCGGCCGTTTAATGGTGAAAATTTCAAGCAGTTTTTATTTGCGAAATGCTTTTATGGGCTCGGCGGTTGCCTGTAGCCTGCAATTAACGACCGTGCCGACGGCCGCTTCGTCCAAAAGACTATATTATTTATTTACAGTCCCAAACGCTGAGCGCGGCGTCGCGCGCCCTTTATTCGGTGCGTATCGGTGCATACGGAGCGTACGGCGTGTACGGTATATGCCGAGCGAGCAGACAGACCGTGCACATGACTATTTTAGCTGGAAGGCGAAAACCCGTCGATACTGTTACCGTGTCCGTAGCCGAATCCGTAGCCGTAACCGTAGCCGTTACCGTTGCCACCGTTGGCTTGTGCATAAACTAGTTATAAATAAGCGAAAGATTAAGAAAGAAAAGCAACAGCTAAAGAAATTGTACTATTTCAGTAATGCTTTGTATAATAAAAAGGTATTGAGTGAAGCTGCTTTCTTTCTTCAATGACACCCATCTCCCCGTTCCCTCTCTCTCTCTCTCTCTCTCTCTCTCTCTCTCGCATTCTCTATTTCTTTCTCTTCTCTTACCTTCCTCAGAGCACGATGACCGAACGTTTACTGATCATTAGGTAAACCTCTCATTTATCTTATTTTCTATATACGTAGATTTTGTTGATATATATATATATAGAGAGAGACAATATAGGTAATCCGATAAGGAACGAAGGAGCTTAATCCAGACATATTTTTCACTACAGCTGCTCGGCGGGGCCTCGATATATCGCGGGTGAGAGCGACGGACCCGCGGCCGTGCCCGAAGTGCGGCAAGATGTACCGGTCGGCGCACACGCTGCGCACGCACTTGGAGGATAAGCACACGGTTTGCCCCGGCTTCCGCTGCGTGCTCTGCGGCACGGTCGCCAAGTCCCGAAACTCCCTGCACTCGCACATGTCGCGCCAGCACCGAGGCATCAGCACCAAGGACCTGCCCGTGCTCCCCATGCCGAACCCCTTCGACCCGGAGATGGCCTCGCGCCTCCTGGCCAAGGCCGGCGTCAAGGTGAGCCCCGCGGAGCTGCGAGCCCGCGCCAGCCCCACGGGGCCAAGGCGCAGCGACGTGCGCCTGGAGATCCCGAGGGGGGCCGGCGGCGACGGCGCGCCCTCCGAGGCCGGCAGCTCCCTCTGCGGCGGGGACGACCCCGAGGACCTCACCCTGCCCCTCAGCCTCAGGTAAGGATGCACCCCCGATACTTTACGCTCTAAATCTCAATAAGTGCACTGAGAGAGAAATGTTTTAGTAGAAATTACAATTTTTCTAAAATCCATAGTATACAGTATTTATATACCAATCAAAATTACAAATCGTCTAGTAAGAATTTACCAATTTAATCAGTTCAGTAATTTTTAGTGAAACATTTCTCTTGGTGTGAAATTCACTTTGAATGAGTGCAACGAGTGTATGGTCGCTTATTCAAAGTAAATTTGGCTTATTCATATTTAGAGATAGATGCGCGGGCCTCTACGCTCTGCTCTAACGCAGCTTCGCCCTTAGGTACGGCTCGCCGACTCCCAACAACAACACCGTGATCACGAAGCTGCCGGGCCCCGGCAACGGGCACCACGGCTCCGGCGCCGGCAAGGCGACGCCGGGCGCCATCGCGGCCAAGTCCCTGGAGGCGCTGCAGGCCGCCAGTCGCGAGCCGCAGACGGCCCCGTTCCAGCAGGCGCTGGGCCAGCAGCACTCGGCCACCGGCTCGGCCATCGTCGACACCTTCCTGCAGTACATCGCCGAGAACTCGGTCCTCGGCCCCATGAACCTGACGCACGAGCAGGCGGCCGCGTACGCCGCGGCGCACGCCAAGATGGCCCATATGAGCGCGATGGACAAGCTGGCCGGTCGCGTCGGGCCCGACGACTATCCCATGATTGGCCGTGACGACGGGCGCTCCCTCCTCGAGGACCGCCGCCACGAGGCGGAGTCCTCCGCCGGCGAGGAGGACGACTTCAGCGAAGGCGAGGAGCCCGAGCCGCTCAAAGCCGAGTAGGCGTCCTGCCGCCCCCGCGCGTCCCGACAAACGTCTACCTCAGATCCTTCTCGCGCCTCGTCACCACTACGCACCGGAGATATTATTGATCGTTTAACATTATGAGCCATTTAATCATTATTATTATATATATTCAATGTTGAAAAGATATATATTATATATATTGATTAGAGTTGCAATCAGTTAAGAGTGCGAGGAGCGAAGAAAGCAGGAGACGCCTCGATCGCTGTAGCGTCAGTTTTTAAAAGTTTTTAACTTTTAGCTTTTTTGCGCTTCGCCGGCGAAATTTTTCTGCACCGACATCAAACGATTAGCCCTTTCGTTCCGGATCAAATTGCTTAACGATCGAATTGTTACCTTCCGAACAATCTGAAAACTAAATACTCGTCTATAGGATAGTCGCGTTCAAATTATTTGTACGATAGAACGGTGTAGGAGAATTTCTCCACGCGAAATTTATGCCATTATATGGATTATATACAGATGGGACGATGTTTTTCCCCACGACAGTTTTACATGATCCTCACTATATGACTGCCGATAACTAAATGATACTTAAAGAGTTTTGCGAAAATAATTTATTGTTGTTTAAGAGGAATGAATCTTGCCACTTTCTATTTTAAGCGAAACGAGACCTTGTTCCTGCTTTTATTGCGATACACGGGATCATGGGTCTAGCAATATATATATATCGGCCATTCATTAGAAGAAGAAAATAAAGAAACAATTGTCATGAAAATTTCATGTTACGAGTGTGAGTGCGAAAATGAGTTTAATTTCGAGTAGTTTAAAAGCTAGAACTTTTGAAGATCTAAATGACGTACACAAAAATACAATACTCTGAGTATACTAATCGTAGATTATAAGCGTTAACCTCGAGCGGATCGTGCAGAGTTTTTCGGTCTTAGAATGAGCAGATTGTGGAGATTTCAGGTGCGAAAGTAGCGTCGCATTAGCGACGTAGTAACGAGAGATACGATATATGATTTTGTATACGATGACGGTGTATACCGCGACGATAGGTCAACTTGTATACGAAACACTAAGTCTGAGTCGATGAAATTGAATATAAACCGAAATAAAAATTTTTAAGGAGTCGTGAATCGTGAATCCGTAAATATAAAGATTCAGACTTGAGGTCTGAGGTCGGTACAAAAGGAAAACCACTTCTTGCCTTGAAGCTCTCTACATATATTGTGAAAAAAAATTTTTATGACAGACTAATAATATATCCTTACGAATACGGAGAAATGAAAAAAAATGAATAAAATGAATAAAATGAATTAAATGCATAAATCATAAAAAAAAGTACAAATTTTTCATCCGGAATCTTCGGTAGGTCGGTAGAGACGTAGACTTTGCAAAAGTAGAAAGTTTTATGAGGAAATAAAATAATAATTTGGGTGCATTGATCGTCAAGTCGTGTATTATAATATCAATAAGAATAAGACCTAATAGTAATAATAATATTAATAATAAAATGAATAATATTACTGATAAGAAAAGTATATTATCTATAACGGAGCAGTACCATATTGCGTGGGTGATAGAACGCGTGCTGCGAGCATAAGCATGACATTAGGTGCAGTGAGGGAATGTAAAAAAGTGGGAAATCGAGCGTCAGGAGAAGAGCGAAAAGTGAGGGAAATCGATCAGTGCCATAGGAAAAATCGCTTTATTTTCTTTCGTTTCTTTTAATGATCTCGCCAATGTGTCGACCTCGAGGGTCGTTTTATTCAATCGCAACAGCAGTTTTTCTCGTGTCTCTGACGTAAGATATGATGATTCCAAGTAAATAATACCAAGCCAAAGGGTCTTAGTGCTTCGATCGAGGGACAGCGCTCCCCGCGATATACCTTATCAAAGCCGTTGTGTCGAGCGACCGAGAGAATATTATATAATATATGCAGTATAAATATGTACATTTACATTTACGCGCCGAAATCGCCCAAGTCGCTCGCCGAGTCAAGCCTCTATACAGAACATAGTTTTTTATTGCAGTATTTATATATAGCTATATATATACACACATCTTATATTTATAAAATATATTTATATTTACCAAAATAAAAGATGAAAGATTAACTATACACATGATATTTTTAGCGAGTCTCTTATCTAAGCAATGATGACACGAGTGTGTTCTTCGAACTTGTACATTTATACGAATATGAATATAGGAATTGGAAAAAAAAAAGCAAATCGAAAAAGTCGCTATCTCTCGATGTGCAAAAAGGACCCTTAGGCGAAAATGTACCCGACATAGTCCGCAATAGTCACTCGAACTTACAATTAACAATAACAGTATTGCAATAGATTTAGAGAACGGGGAGTCAATGTAAGTCCCGGGTGGGGGCCAACACGTAGCCTTTCAGATCCGTCCGTCGAAAGAGCACCAAGTCAAGGCGAGTGGGAACGACGGCTTGTCGAGACTAACCAGGCCCTCGTCACCGGCGCTAATCGTTAATGCATTATGAATACATGAATAAATAAATAAATAAATAAATGAATAAATAAAAATAGAAGAAAAATAATTCATAAATAACAAACTCAGGAAAACTGAAGCAGCCAGGCCGTGATACTATTTACTTATAAATCCTCCTACTACTAATACTAATACTTCTTTACTAATCGAATGAAAATAGCCAGAGAAAAGAAATAAATAAATAAACTAGGAGATTCATGCGCAGCGCGAGTTCTGCAATCGAGAATAAAGTTCTATATTTTTCGTCTTTTATGCGTTAATTGTTAATTTGTTTGTTTGTTACAAGTTTTTTTATACTGCTGCAGGCGACAGTTGCTTGTACCTACACATACTTTTCTCAATTTAATAAGAACCACACCACAGCTACCTCCACGTCGTGTCAGTTTTCGTTTTTTCTTTGTTCTTGCGTCAATGTTTAAAGTAAACTGTGTAAACCATGTTGGCGGACGTATGTGCGAGAATCAATAATCTCAAGCAATTTTTTTTAAATGTAATATTCTCGTCGTCAAATGTCTTCTAATGCGTTTTTACAGATGATTATACATAATAATAGTAAGGTTTAATTATCATATTGAGAAGCTGCGTACGTGAAAGCAAGAGCGTTCCTAAACGTTTTCGGCAAACAAATTCAACGTCAGCCCAGGGACTGATATCTCACTGCCATTTACGCTCGACCGTACATCCCGCGAACTGAAAACCGCTTTATTCCAAAAGGATGCAATAAAAATGTACTTACACGAAATTTTCTTCTGCACTCGAGCGCTCATTCGTGCGTGAAAAAAGCGCGAAATGCATTTGCGTGTGTGATGTTTGCGTGTCGAAAGAATGGAGCGTGCATATCGGATGAATCTATACTTACGTGATATATTCACTATAAGACCTAATCAGGGAAGCGTCTAAAAGCCATAGAAAACGACATTTTTTCTAGTGATAATGCAAACAAACATATTGTAGAAAGAAATTAATATGATGGAGAAAAAGAATAGCTGGAATCTGTGTTTATTCTTTTGTGCAATTTTTCAGCTCGCGACGGCCAAATGTACTAATGGCAAAATTTAAACTTTATATCCATACCGCAGATTTTATAAACCATCATCAACTGCGAGATTAAAAAAAAAAACGTTCGTTTGGTTCGTCAAAATGTTTTAGAACGTTAGTTTAATAATTGAAGACAAACGATCATTTATATCCCTTAAGCGGTTGACATACTTCATAATATTAACAGAGAATCTCTCTTTGCCTTTGAGTGACTTAAATGACGTAAAATGAAAAATGTAAAAAAAATACTGAACGTGCGCAGTCAAGTTAATTAGATTCGTCGTTATAATGAAGATATAAGGTGCTTCTAGATTGTTATAAACATTTATCATTATTATTATATTATTATTATTATTATTATTATTATTATTATTATTATTATTATTATTTAATTATTATTATTATCATTATTATTATTATTATTAGCATCATTATTATCGTAGTAATATTATCATTATTACAATATTATAGTTCATTATTTGCGTTATGTCACCAATGTTTTGTTTATTTTTTGTCTGATACGTATTGAAGGTTTTCTCTCTCTCATAATGCCAGAGCAAGATGAATTTACCAATCTGTAAATTTTTTATTCTGAAAAATGATGTTCGTTCCCGTTTACTTGTGCACTTTTATTTTGTAAATATGTTATCTATTATATGAACTTTTTAGTGCTCTCTCTCAAATTAATCATTAATTATCTGGCAAATCTATTTTTCATTGTTTGTTTGTTTATTTTTTTATCGCCTTTCGCGTACGTACTACGTCAACTACTTTCGTTTTTTATTACTTTGCCATTTTTAGTATGTAAGCTATTAAACTTGCCATTGCGATCAATAAATATGTTGGAAACGATTGATTTATTTTGTTTTTTTTTTCTTAACTTTAATTTCTTACCTTATTGATTTTCCTTTATACTAGAAAATCATAACAACAGAAGCAAAGTGGCAATTAGACAAATGGTCTTGACTTAGGTCTGATTAAACAATAAGTATACGATTACTAAAAAATATGGATATTGTGCTAGATTGAATTACATTGAGAATCGAAAATACGAAAAAATGTATACGGGAAAAAGAAAAAATTGAAGTAAGAAAATAGCAAGTCTTAATTGTGTAATAAGCTAGGAGCTCGTGTGTTGCGGGTCTTGTGTGCCTTCTTATGGCCTGTGCGGGTGTATGGGGTTACACACCCATATGCAAAACTGTTCACTTTAGAAAAAAGAACGATCACAAATCCTTAACGTCATAACAAACCGACGAAAAGTTGTGAAAATCAATGAATAAATTATCCAAGTGAACGATAACACATCAGGCAATCACAGTTCCTATTTACTAATAATAACCAGCTAGAGTAAATGCACCATAACGCATCTAATTAACGCGAGAATGGGAAATGTTGAGAAAAGATAAGATAAATATATATATTATATTTAAGACAAATATCAAGAGTAGCTAAAGTACTTAAACGATGTACACCACGTCATTATTCGATTATGCTTATAATTTGTCGTCAAAATTTATGAAACTTCATTAGGAGTCGTTATGATAAATAAGATATTACAAACAAAATCGTCGTATTCATATGTTCTCTATACCGAATTTTTCATTAGATCTTCGGTAAATACTGTTATTTAAAAGTTGATTTTTTTGTTTTGTAGATTGAAGCCATTTGTATATAGATTTACCATTGTAGGAAATTATTATCAATAAAAAAATTAAACATATCCATGAAAAATATTTTTTTCTTGCAATTTAAATGTGCTTTGCTTTGTCAAATTCCCGCCATTATATATGACATATTTTCTTCTATTCGGTTCCTCCTTTTATTTTAAAAGACAAGAGGCATTTATATAAATATCTATATTATTTTTAGTACCTATAGACTTTACACACTTTTCTACAAAATTAGGTGCAGCGGGAACGCGACGGTATATATAGCAGCCTATGCAACTTATGTGGTTTTCTCATTGTATCAGTTAGTGTTCCAAAATTCCGATATTCTCACTTCAGAGTTGTATACTTGTGTTTTGTGTATAGTTGTGTGTTTTCTTGACTCGAATATTTGGCGCGGAGGAGCTATTGCAGTTTAACCTCAAAATAAATTTATTAACTGAAATTTAAAAAACAAATAACATAATGTAGCCATTTTACAAACTTTTATCAATCTTTAATATTTAATACTTTATTGCTTTTTGTTGTTACCTATAAAAATGGATAGAAATATTTTAAATAATATCATCAGTAGCAGTGATATTGCAGACCTCAAGTATTCTCACAATTGGACTACAATTACAAATGAAGAAGAATATCCAATAACAAAAAGTACTTTGATCGACAAGTTATCTAAAACATTTACCAAACTTTTAATGTACAAAGTATCTCGAGAAGCCTATCAACGATACTCCGTTAAGCTAAATATCATTGTAAGATAATGGCAAAATAATTATTTGAATTAAATTATTTATTACTTAAAAGAATGCTTATTAATATTTTTTTGCAGGATACTTTGCGAGACTGGTATCAATTGAAAGGAGATGTGGGAACTCTTCCATATTTTTTTGATACTGAAAACTCATATAATTTTTTTTTAAATCTTTTAGTAAAATGTTTGACCCCAGAAATATTAGTTGAATGTGACAATATCAATGACCTTATTCAAATAGCAGAAATATTACTAAATACATCATTGAAAAGTAAAGAACAAATGAAATGCTTTGTAAAGATTATAGAGGCAATTCTTAATTTGGAGCAAAATGAAAGAAGCAAACAATTTTTAAAGTTTGTTATTCTGAAAAGTGATGAAATAAAATTAGAGTCATCAATAATAGAAAAAATATATACAAGTCAAAAAATCCATTTAATTGAAAAGCCTTTGACAGATTGCTTTCTTGTATATTGCTCTAATAAAAATGAATTAGACTTGACTATAGTAGATCTACTTTTTGAAAAACTTGTAGATAATCCATCACTTTTTCAGCTGGTATCAAATCAGTTAAAAGAGCTTTTTTTTACTACAAATTATTCGCAGGAATCTCAAGATTTTATACAAAAAGTTTTAGAAAAAATTGAAGAGCATTGCAATAAATATAACAAAGACACATTGGATTTGTATCCATCAAGCTTACAATTCTGCGTTTTACTTTTAAGGATCAAACCAAATTATCATACAGAAACTACGAAAAATCATACATTGAAAACATTAAAAAATTTGTTTTTAAAAGATTACAGTGGTTTATTGATACTTATTTCTCATTTTCCAGATTGGCTACCAGAATATTTAAATATTTTCGAAAATTTGAATGACTGTAGTCAAAAATCAAATTTTACAGAACATACAAGTATCGATGAAATAAAAAATGAAATTATTAATTAAAATTTATATTATCGATTAATTGTACATAAAGATGATGAAATAGATTTCTGAAGAATTTATACATTGTATATATAAATATAGCAAACTGTAAATAAATCACGTTCATACTTAACTTAGTTATATTTATATTGATTATCGCTTTAAATGATCCGTTTTTCATAAAAAAATGTCTAGGATCGTTATACATAGACTGACTACAATATTGCTATAAAGATTAACTGCTTAAAACATTTTTTGGCGTAAAATAAAATCGAAATGTAGTTGACAATAAAAATAAGCCGATTAAAATAAAATAAAAGGGTCTCGAGATGCATTTTGATTTAATCCTTGCTTTTCTGTTAGTCCAATGTGTAGAATATATGTACAAATTAATCTCTTGAGTGCTGTTCTTCGAGGGGTATTTATTGCCGCTTTCTCGTTGTTCTCTTCTACTTCTTCAATAGGACGATTTTTTTTTTTTTTAAACCGGGTAGATCTCTTACTTTTTGCTTTCTACTTTAGTTTTATGATTTAACACGATAAAAAATATTAAAGAAACATGGTATTTTCTTGAATCAGCACACAGATAGAGTTTTAAAAATTGATAAATTGAATCTTTATTAAATCATCTTAAATTAAAATAGTTATTTAAAGTTTTACATTTCCTGCCGTTATGAGAGAACCTTAAAGAAAGTATAATAAGGTACTCGAACATATACTATGACAATTTCTTACAAATCAGAAGCACGAAATAATGCAAGATGATTCTTGCACATACTCTAGTATAAATATAATAAAGATAATAAAAACCGACGAGAAGATCTCCATGCGAATCTCCTTGCAGCTTAAATAGAACGAATAAAACGAATAAAATGAAGGATGAAGCAAAAAAAAATGGAAAGTGTAAAGAAAATAATAGTCTATGAAAATGAAAAGAGAATGAAATTATGAAGAAACTAGAACGAATTGAAATGCTTCATTAGTTTTGTAAAACATGTTACATTTAAACATCGAGGCGATGGCTTTTCAAACGTGGTCATGCTACTTTGCTTTTCGTATTTCTCTTATTTTTGATCTCTCTACTTAACGAGCGGGCGTCAATTGCTTTCATATTCTTTTTCATACACTTTTCGGCTGGATAATACAAGATATAGTTTATAGTGACGCAGCCAGTCCTCGTCCGTACTTTTCTGAAATTCTGAAGGAGCCGGTCTGCGGCTTCTCGATCTCATACAATTCTCGACGAATATTCTAATATATTCACACACGCATACAGCCACGCTCACGCACTCATGTATGCGTGCGCATATATACATATATATGTAAATATATATATGTACATATAATATATATATTTATTTATTTATTTGTATTTCTTTTTAATTTATTTATAATATTTATACGGCTTTGTATTTTTTTAGTTTCTTTTTCTTTTTCATATATAAATGGCATCTTGCTGTATCTATCTACGAGTTTTATCGGAGGACGATGAAGCACTTTCGAGCTCATGCTCTCGAACAAAGCGATATAATATATATATATATATATACCGTGAAAATAATCATGAAAAATAAACGAAATGAAAAATGTCGCGCAATGCTAAATTATCCTTTTTAAAATGAAAGCCGAGTACGAATTAGCGCTTCCTCGTCCTTACTTCATTTAAACTTTCTCGCATCTGTTTGATAATTTAAAATATTACGAACTATGGCGAAAGGTCTATCCGAAGAAATAATCAGCTTCAGAAAGACTTGAATTTTTAATTTTTTTTTTTATTAATATTTTTTTTTCTTGAAATTACTCGTTATGATTTTTCTTTTATTTATACTTTATGCTTCCCTTTTTCTGCTTCCGCTATCATGTTCGGCTTTATAATATATAATTTACCTGACTCCTCGGTTATTTCGATAAAAGTGACTCGATAATCATAATCATTATAACAATAATATTATGCTGATATCGATATTCTCGAAAGAGATTATAGCGCTTAAAGGTTCGTAGTTCTTTGTAGTACTTAGTCTGACTGCTCTTACCGTTCTTGAAGAAGATGAAGCAAAATGTATAGTGCACAGTGTATGCAGTGTACACTCTCTATGTCTCTGGCAACCTGCACGCGCCCACGCTCACTCAGGAGAAAGAATCACACGCAATCACACGCAAGCACACTTCTTTTCGACGGAAACATCCTTTTTTATTTTATCTACATATTCTCATCGAAATCTGCTTGATCGTCTTTCTTTTATTATTCCAAACTCATATCTGCTCGTATTGCCTAGAAACTCGTATGTATCGCTTTTTCACTGGATTTTAATTGGAAATAAAAAAACAAATAAAAGTTAAACAATTTAACGCTATACAAAACGCAATTGCGAGTTCAGGGGAAGGGTAGGGAAAGTTTTATACCAAATAACATTTGGTATAAAAGAGTCAAGAGAGAAAGTCCATCGATTTTGAGTAAGTTCGAAGGGAACAGCTTGCTATTGTTCGAACAAGTCATAACTGACTCTAATAAAACAATGAGAATAGTAAAGTTAATAATAAAAAATATTAATAATAGTCGCAATAATCATAAGTAATGCAGTAACGTCATTAATTGCAGCATCAAGGCGACTCTCGTACAAAAACGATAGAAATTTTCTTCATGCGCAATAAAAGGAAAGAAGACGATGCTTTTTCTGTGGCTTTTATTTAAAAATCAGCTTTGTTTTTTTTATTTTCTTTTGGCTTTACTCGCAGTGTTTCGATTTATAAAGGTTTACGAGTCGTGGATCAACTCGAAAATTTCAATCGCAACTGCGCGAGAACATCGCCGGAGATGTTTTTTTTTTAAATATTATTTAGCAGTGACCGCAAATAACAGCAATGATTATCCCATTGTCACGAGCATAGGTCGACTAATGAGTGATACGTCGAGAGCGTTATCACTCAGGTTTCTTATTTATTTATTTTTTTTTTTTCACTTTTATAGACGTAAAATCGCAGTTCATCAGCAACGGCCGACCATCAACCGCCATGCAACGATGTAAAACAGCAAACGAAACATCAAACTATTTCTAACAACCAGCTCTCTTATACACTTCTTGTATTATCTTTTTTGTTTTATTCTTTTTTTGTTGTATTTCCTGCACTTTTATTTATTTTTTTTATTTAAATTCTTAATATCTGTCGCGTATCATTTGAAAAGATCTTTGAAGCTTTCCTTTATTCCGTCATCTATCTTCCTGCGTCCGAAAGAGGGGACCCAGAAGAAGCGCCTGCCATTTTTTCTTCTTACTTCTAATTCTGCTCGCTTATCGCTTATATCGCGGTCGCTTTACTCTGTTCACATGAATGCTTGCTTGCAAACAGGCGTGGAAAAGTAAGCGTCGGGTGTTTATCTGTAAATTTTGACTGGATAGGATTACACAGAATAATTCCTATTCCCTCTTCTCGCTCGCTCTTTATCTCATTCGATCACGCAGTACACTGGAGTTGCCTACGTCAACTTTTGGATTGCCAATTCTTCTGGGTCCCGCCAGACATTGGCATTTCGTTACAATTATACAGTTATATAGATTCTATATAAATACCTAATATGCCTTCATATAATACATACCTAATATGCAATTGTGTTAGAAGTCGGCCGCTTCGACCTCAAAACGAAACGTAAATTAGGTACGCAACTTCCGTACAATGTTTATGTGTTCATGTCGCTGATTTATATGTAAGTGTGTAAATGTCTAAGTGTTGGTATGTAGCTGCTGTGTGCTTGCCTCTGTGTATGATGCATTGTATCCCTATTCTTTACAAGTATTGATTTTATCATTTTTTTTATCGTGTTAATGTATTTACACACGGTATACATAGACGATATATAAGTTGAATATATACAGTATATGCACGTGTGTACGTGTAGTTTCTCTGCCTGCAGTGTTTGAACGGGGCGCAACATAATTAACGTTATATAATGTAAATATCATATAGATTCGTATGGGTCTAGCATCTCTTCATTTTCACCCTATGTTATATATTATTTCATTATTATTATTTAATAGAGACGTCGTTTTCTTCTGTTTTGCAAACGAATGTACGGTGTCACAGTGTACGAGACCGATCAACAGTCGCTTAGGAAAGGGACGAGAGCCACCCTTTTGTCAGCAGCCACCCGTCAAAAAATCAAGGACGTTCACACTTGAAAGCTTATGTGACCGCGTTTCATAAGAAGCCTCAGAGGCTCATCATTTTACAATATAATTTTCTCCCTTACAATAAAAACAATTAATTAATATTAATTTTTCTTTTTTTTTTCCTTACTTCTCACGTCTCGAGCATAGCAACATTTGTTTGCTAGACAGTTGTCAAAGAGCAAAGAGCGAAGCTGTAAGGGTCGATGCTCGGCTCTGTTCCAGGGCGATGCGATCGTTATAATAACAACTATTTATCCATAAAATCTAAACGATCAAATTCAATTGTAACGTAACTTTCGCTACTGTCCATTTCCTCATATTTTACGAATCTCGCGTTTGGACGAAATGTATTGAAGAGCGAAAGGAGTGTCAAAAGATGAATTAAAAATGTGCTCGAGTATCGAATTTCATCTTAAATAATCAAATATAAATGAAGGCTTATGACGAAATGTACGCTAATATGTATGCTTTGCAATAATCTATCAAACCCCGACGAATAATCAGGAAATGAACGGTAGGATTTACAACGTTAATCGATGGCAACTCGTATCCATCTAGGATCTCGCTGATTTATTTTTTTTTATCAATTTTTCCTTAAATCGCACGGGCGCATTCTCGAAAGATCTGGAATTCATCGATGAAAAGAAAATTACTTCCAACTCGCCTCGTCGTCATTGTAATAATAATAATAATATATATTTATATACATATACATTCATATACATACATATGTATAAATATTAAAATTTATATATACGTATATATATGAATATATAGGTATATACGTATAGATAGACGCACACACACAGATATATGTATAGCATACGTATGCACATACACATGTCGAAACATGTATGCGCATTCGCACTGAAGATGAGAAATCACGAGGTCATACGAGTCCTTTCAAAGGTACTCGAGCGACCGTTACTAAGGGCAACGGGAAATTAGATATCTTTTTTCGTTCACACACTTAGCAGCTCTTGGCGCTTCTGCTTTGCAGAAAGATCACGGCCGCGACGACGGAGGAGTAGAAGATGAAGACGATGATGGATGACTTTCGCCTCTCGATGATTCTCTGACAGACGCTTCGTAATATAGTTTTGTTTTTTTAGTACGCTCTTTTAGGTACGCATAACGATTCGAATGAACGAGTTACAGGTGTAAATTTCCAAAGTTCGAGTTAAGTTAAAGCCTTTTTCACTTAATCAGAGGAGAGTCTAGGTTCGGATTGGGATTAGGCTGCTGCTGCTGCGAGGCACCAGAAGGCGACGATACCTGCGCCACCCCCTGAGCCTTGTCGTTTCCGAGAACGCTGCTAGGGCCGGCGGAAGAGCTGCCTATACCGCCGATGCCGCCCACACCGGTACCCATACCTCCGGCAAGACCGCTCCCGCCCTCTTTCATTTTTTCACAGTAATCAGCAAACACGTCGCGGAACTTTGCCCAAGACTTTTCTGGTACGGTTATGGCCGTCCTAAAATTGGTCTTTACCTGCAAAATTGCGAATTTATGCAAAAAAGCTGATAAAAGATTTTATCAACAGCAAAAGCTATTTTACCTCCGAGATTCTCATGTAGATACCACGATTGTTCTGGCCGATGTCGAAGTAAAAGTTTTTATTGTCGACGCGCATGTAGCGCCCGTCAGGTAAATCACCCTTGAATCCACCGTCGTCTGTTCCAAATTCCTCAAGCAGGTCTGTGAGGGCATCGCGGAATTCAATCATACCTTGGGCCGGTATCGCTATTTGTGTTCTCGGTCCACCACGCGTTATCGTTTGCGATACCTGCAACAGATGCGTCAATGCTTGGATCAGTTGACGTTCGAGAGAAAGAATCAGGGGAAAAACAAAGCCCGCATTGACCGATGCACACATTGATCGTGTCTCTTTTCAAATTTTCTCTTCTATAGGTAGTGCAATTAAAGAAAAGCATTATTTATTTGCTGGTTGGTACATACAGTATCCTGACTCACCCGCAGGAATCGGCCGCGTGAGTTTTCCTTTAGATCCAGGTAATACCGCCTGTTATCTTTTACCATCATTTCCGACTTAAGCTTGCCATCGTCAGGTACATTCTCCGGATTTGGGGGGCCTGTACATAAAAGATTATTAATTTATAATTCGATCTGTAGCTTAGACCTGATTAATCACTGTTAATGTAAACAATTAACTAAGCGTGCACCAGCACCGATTGGAAAACCCTTTGAGTGAATCACAATTTACCTAATGATGCGTAATAATCACTAAAGGTCGAAAGATGGTCCCGGAACTCTGACGCGATACTGAGTGCCAGGAAAATTTGGCTTCTTCGTCCATCGGCTCCAATCTGAAAATAAAAAATAGTTTATTATCCTCATTGATTAAAGATAAATATTTAAAATTCGTAAAATTTTACCTCAGCAACTTTAATAAATCTTCCGCGCTTGTTCTGCTTCACGTCCAGGTAGAACCGCTTGCTCTGGATCTGAAGCATTTTCGTCGCCAGCTCCTGCTCCCCCTGCTGCCCTTGTTGGCCTGCAAAATATTAGCAACTCAGTATGCCTCACTTTACGTGCAATTACAATTTCACTCTTATTTCTATTCCTATATTCCTCAAAGCTTAATTACTTTCATATTTTCTTTACCGCCTTCAGTTAGTTCAACATAATTTTTAACTAAATTTGTCCGCAAGGAAGAGAATAAAGTAAGAGTAGTTAAAAGAGAATAAGCCCCGCTTGGCCGGAGGAGATAAACGATAGTCTAAATTGAAGGTCTATAAGACTGTGGAAGACTCGAATAGTCGAGAATCGGTTCGTGCGAATAGGACGAGGGCGAGTGAGTCGGAGGAACGGTGCGATGCTGCTACAGTCCTCTCTCTTTCTCGCTCTCTGCTCGATCAATAACAGCTGCACCTTGAGGTCAAAGACCCGTGCACGCGGCGGCGGCATCGGTGCTGGCCCATCGCACCAATCTTTTCCTAAGCAAATCGGGAGCAGTGTGTCAAGGACGGAAAACCGGCCCCCGAAAAGCGTCCGCCTACTGTTGCGCGTAATGGCCGCCGACATCTGACTCAGGAGCTTCGCGGAAGGGCCGGACATCGTCACCTAAACGCCCCTGACAGCGACTACGAGTATCAGCATATTCTCACGAAATTCTTGCATGTGCAAAGCCCTTTTATTTCATTATATTGTCAGAAACAGATAAAGCCATTTTCTAACCTTAAAAGCTTTATTCTCATAAGTACTTTACTTTTCACTTATTTTTTTTAAATTTCAGGACGCGTTTCGAAATCCATTTAAAAAATTTGAACAACATTTAAAGTTGCTTATTTATTTTTGGAGACTGACATTTATTGATAGTAGGTTATTTTCAAGATTTAATTTAATTTAAATTTAAATTTAAAGATGAGATTTATTTAAAAAAATTAGAGATTGACGAGCTGCGAGAATAACAAGTACCTTCTGGGTGCCAATATTGTATTTTCCCCATAGTGTCCCCCCAGGTATAAGGAGCTATCCTTTGCAAACGATTGGATATATCGGTCGAAATGCGCGGCTGACAAGGCAACGCCATGGAAAAGTGGCAGCGGATCTCTGGGCACAGCGAGACGACGATTGCACTAGTTGTCGAGCACTAGACGGGCAAAGCAGTTTCCTGCTGCTGGAGCGGCGAGCCGAGATGCCCGCTTACCGGCACGGCCTCTCCGAGCATGGCAGTGAGCTCCCGAAAAGCTCCCCGAATGCCGAATTGAGAGCCTCAGAGGTGCCACGAACGCGATCAAAGTCCAAGAAAAGAAAGCCGTTTATTCTCGATCGTCCGGCCTCTCCGGCGAGGAAGCTCCGATCGGGCCAGAACAGAAGGTGTCCGGAGGCAGACTGAGCCGGCCTCCCGGGGCGACGATGACACATCGGGTTTCGCTCGGCCGCGGCGGCGGGGGGAAGCGGCTCGTCGAGATCGGCGACGTCGCGCGATGACGTGCCGGTCATTCATGGAGCCCGCCGTCATGCGGGAGGAATGCGCGGCTGCGCGTGCATCATGGCGAGCGAGCGCCACGTGACACGGGCGTACCACGTGATCGGCTTCGCGCCCCTCTCCGTGCCACGGTGCCACCGCCGTGCCTCGGCTCGGCGCAGCCGCCGCCGCCTGCTGACGTCACGGACAGCTGACTACTCGCCTCTCGCTCTCGGCTCCATTTTTACACCCTCGGAGCCGAGGTATTTTTTCGGGCCCCTCCCGCGCGGCCGCGCCGCTCCAGCGAGCCGCCTCCTAGATCGGGTTACCCTCCTATTAATACGCCGACCGCGCGCGGCCGCGGCTTCCTCGGGCGGGCCGGGCTCCTGTTACTAGGCGACGAGCCGATCGGGCTTCCGGTTCTTACTCGAAAAATGACTTTCCACTCACCAGAGTCGAAGTCGGCACCGCCGGCGTCCATGCTTCCCGAGTTGCCATACTCTGAAAAAGAAAAGAACATCGTGCCAGTTGGAGTGAGCAGTCGTCGGGCGCACGTGCGGTCGCCTCTCTTGTTACATCACACGTGGGGGCCAACGCTTATCGGCAGCTCGGAGCAAGATAAATAAACAGCGACCCGCGGCGCGCGCCGATTCGCGCCGATTCGCGCCGATTCGGCAGGGGTTGCGCGCTGGGCCCCCTCCCGCCGCGGTGACAGCTGTTGCGACTGGCTGGGGGAGATCAGCGGCCAGTGCCCGAGCTCGCACCTCCGGACGGAGGCCCGGCAGCGCCGCCGCTCCCAGCGCCTCCCCCCGCGGGTAGTAACCGCTGCGGCGGCTGCGGCCTCCTCTCCGCTCGGGCTCCTCGGCTCTCGCGCCGTCTCGCTCGCGCTCCAGCGCCGTCCTCTCTCCCTCTCTCTCTGGCGCGCACGCTCGCAGCACGGCCGTTCAGGAGGGACGGTGCGCGCGAGGCCCGGCCATCTTGGATCGCGCGCGAGCCGAGTTCCGCCGTGTGGCCCCGGGCGGGCCTCGATTTCGCGGCCCTCCTGACAGAAGCCGCGCCCGCGGCCGCCGGCGGCCCACCCTGGCGGCCCCCCCGAGCCCCTCCGCCTCTACTTACTCTGGGGCTGCTCGTCCAGGCTCTCGCGGTCGGACATGACGGCGCCGCCGCTGCTGCTCCCGCTGCCCTCGCTGCTCCCCTGGCCGTAGCTCCCGCGGTCGGCGCGAGCGGCTCCGGCGGCCGCGACGGGGGTAGGGACGCGCACTGCACCACTCGACACTGCTCGCTGCGAGAGCGGCCGCGCCTCCGGGGCCGACGGCGGCGACCTCACCAGCGCACTCGCTCCGAAGCGCTCCTCCTGGCTCAGCCGGACTGCGCTGAGGCTCCTGCTCCGGCCTTCTGCTCCCGCATCCGCGCACACCCGAGCCGTGCAGCCAGCGACGACGGCGACTACTCCCGCTCCCTCTGCACCTCTGGCCGCTCTGGTTGCCGCGCGCGCGCCTGCCCTAGCCTGCACCAAGGCCCGTTCCTGCCCAAGCCTGCCTTCCTCGCCGAGGGCCTCGAGCTGCTCGCCTTCAAAGCCTTGTCCCGATCCCGACTCCCCGCGCACACACACGCGCGCGCACTCGCTGCTCGCTGCTCGTCCGCCTGCTTGCCTCTGCCTCTGCCCGTGCCTCTGCCTCCCTCCCTGCGCCTCCCTCCTCGTCGCCAGCCGCCACTTGCCCAGCGAGTAGTGCACCTATCAAAGCACCAGCGCAGCCCCAACGCAGCCACTCGCTACCTAGGCCCCAGACTGCTGCCCAAGTGCCGAGTGCTGCCAGCCCGACGAGCCGCAATAACGCTGCGAACGCCGCTCCGTCGGTGACAGCGTGGCGCTGCTTTACCGACCGCTGCTTCTACAACTTAATATTCTTATACAATCGCTTTAGAATCCTTTATCCGAGCAAAATCTGCCTGTGCAATGTCTATGCTTCTTTGCTGCAATTGCAATTACAATTTTCGATTATATTTTATCGGCACTTTTTTTCTTATACAGCTTCTTCCCACTTGCCGCGAAATACAAAAGCAGCTACTTCTTTTACTTGTTTTATTAAGAAAATTCCAATTTTCAGGCTTCGCTCATCTTTTGCTGCATAATAATAATCATCGACGTCAGCTATGTATTTGCTAAATATTTAGAATTAATTTAGACCGAGTGCAGTTCACTCCTGTAAAAACTTAAGCTTTCGCAAGTTTCTCATTTGACTCACATTATTTTACCACCTAAAGACTGCGGGCACAAGATTATTGGTCGATTTTTGCGCGGGATACACGTTAAGCTTTAAAAATGTGTTCGTTTTAAATAATAATTAATTATTTCAAGTTATCGAGGATATTGCAGATTTTAATTTATACTATTTTTTACTTACGCAGCAGGTAAAGCCATTTAATAATCTTTCCTTCTCGTCCAACATAAAAAAATGTTCACCTATTTTAGTTGAGATAACGAATAATGTTAAAATTTTAAAACTGTTTCTAAAGGTATATGACTGCTGGTGAATAGCTGAAAGATTAATATTACATACTTGAAGAAATATTTTTAAGAGCTTGAAAATTTATTATATAAATTATAAATAAAAGTTGCTTTTTTCGAATGAGTTTATTCATATTTTTTAAGCAAAACACAAAAGATTTAAAGTACAGAGTTATTTCTTACATTTTATTCCGATATAGTAAGTTTCTTCATGAAATTGTACAGCAACATGACTCGTGTTAAGAGATATTGAGTATATGTATGTGTAGATGCGTGTACATCATACGCGTGTACGTTTTTGGCTGTTGATGCAAATTTTCTCGCGAGCACATATTCAATTATGTGTATGCGCGCGTTAACAGAGCCGTAATAAATTTTTCCAATCTTCTTTTATTCGTGCTTTTCTATGATTCAATTTGTGAATTTATTTATTTATGTTTGGTATCATCTCCAGAGTCTAAAATAAAAATTCGCACGGTCAATCGGATAGAAAATGGCCGCCACACATTAAGGCACACAATTGATGTAATGCACACTTTGATAATTAGCGATACATCAGACCTACGCGTTTATTATAACGTAAAGCACTTTGGCCGAATCGACTGCAGCCGATCCATCGGAGAAGACAAGAGCAAAAGAAAACTGATTCGTTATTTCGTTATTTCATCCGGACGAAGATACCCTTTTCGTTTTTTCCTTTTTTTTTTCATTTTTAATGACAATGAATATTAACGGGAGAATGACGCAAGTGTCACACGTTAGACGAGTCGATTTTGGCTTTTTATTTACATACTTCATGAGGTATACAATGCAAGTGTCCTGCGCTATCGCTATTCCGTTTCCTCCCTAGTCCGCCTTCTCCTTACACCATTTTATAAAGCGTGAAATTTTGTTATAACGAGTGCGCCTGTTTTCGGTACGTGTGTACATCTATACATGAGTTGCGTAAGCTTTTTTTTTCTTTTTTACTTCTTATATTATTTTAGATCGTTTAATGATTCTTTCAAATTATCGGCAACTTTGCGCATCAACACGGCTATAATATGTGTTATACGTACTGCTATTTCGCATCTATAGGTATGCGTGAAAGTATGATACGTCTACGATTCGTCAACTTCGTCCCAGAATAATTAAGCGCGTGTCAAATCTTTTTTCATCAACAAGCTCTCCTATATATACACAGTATCTGCTATTCTGCTTACACTACCCTCGATATCTAAATACGTACGCTTTATAAATTTGAATTTCTCTCATATTCGATTCTTGGCAGCTACATCAATTTTAATTACGCCTCTATAATTACTATACCATTTTTTCAAAAATCATCTACTTTCTTTTGCTTAGGTCGAGTAAAGCCAATTTCGGTTATTTTTCTAATCATTTCAATTGTTAAAAGATCGTTAAAATAAAATGAAGTAGCATTAATCCAATAGACAAAGCAAATAAGAAAATGTTCTTACTTTTTCTTTTTCTCACGTTAATATGATCATTCAAGTGTTTCATATAAGTCAGTGTCAACGATAGCGCAGGCTTACCGTACTCTTCTTATACTTTAAAAGTCGCAATGAGCCCTTTGAAAAACACAGTACAAAGTGCTTTTTTCATAAATTCGCGAAAGAACAATAAACAAATTTCTCCTTAAGGTCTGAAAATCTTCATCGATAAGAGGATCGTACAAAATATGCTCTAATCACATTTGAACTAGATTCTTTGATCCAGACGCATCCTATATTCGGATAATCAATAACAAGAACGATAACAGTTTAACAATACGCCACTTTGGTATCATTTTTCATTTTTCGTCAGCCTTCACGGACTAGCTTCTAACTCTTTGCTTACACGCTCAACAAAATTATTGAGCTGATTGTGCAAGCGATATAACGATGTATTTATGAACCGCAATGTTAAATGTTTTGTTTGAGTTATATTATTTTTTTTTTTTTTGCAGTACATTAGAAAGAAAGTAGTCGAATCAATCGAGCCATCGGATCCATTGTGTCAAATAGTACAATCGTAATGGAAGTAGATCTTCCTTTAAAAACCTACATGCATGCTTGTTACGTGTAAAAATTTTAATACAACACCTACAGTAAAAAGGTTTTTCTTCCTATTTAAAACAAGTAGTAGTAATCATAGGAACCTTTACAGAAATATATTCTTGAATCGTCTGTTTAAAAAGCTAAAGAAATATGAAAATTTAATAGACAATTTACACGGAGTACCAGCGAGAATGATTAAAACGGTCTACGGTAACTGTGAAAGTATGCGCTAAAACTCCTAAAATTTACGTCGTCAGTATGTATATCGAAGGAGTTGTTAATCATGACTTACAGTCAAAAGCGCGGACGAACGCTGGTGTGCTATTTACAAGCGCTAAGCTCATTGGAACACAAACATTTTTTTCAGTTTATTCCTCTTTCTTTGAAGTAAACACTCGAGGCAATTCAATCGATCGTCTGTCAATAGCGAGCATTCTTATAATTAGCTGAACCTTTGCAGAAGATTAACGAAAAGTTACTCACGTTCACTCGACGCTCCCTAACGTTACTGCAATATTGTTATTACAATATCGGTAATAAGAAGATAATTCTATAAAATCGAGGTTTTTAAAGGTTCATGAAGACATTGGCGGACGAAGGAAAAGAAAATAATAACGCAGTTTGTAGTCGTGAATAGATGAACATGGAGGACGGCCATTTTATCTCGAAGAGTTTTCCTTGGTCATTGAATGATGCAGCAGACGGGCCTGCAGGGTACAGGTCGTTCCTGATCTCTGGAGAAGAGGTTGAACTTGCCAAAATTAGAGTCAATCGGAGCGAAGGGTAGCGGCTTTCCGGTGTAACAACTTTCGTAGACTTCAAAAGCCTCGTCTACCATAATTGGTGGCAGCGTAGAGTCAGCGAAACCAATACTCGTTCCCTTGACTTCAATCACAGCAGGCGAATTGTCTGCGGTGCTGCACGCGTCCACGGGTGTGTTTGGCACGGTCGTCGATGTGGACGTAATAGAGACATCGTCGTCGCTAGATAGGCCAATCTCCTTAACACTGTTTGAGTCGACTTGTAGTCGATAGTACCTCTGCACATGCTCCATGACAGCAACTCCAATATCCTCTTCATCGTCGGGTTGCTCCGCCAAAATAGTCGGCTGCGGATTCATCAACGGCTCCACCGTCTCTGCTTCCCAGCATTCGAGCACATCCGGTTCTTCGATGCTACCCAGCGAATGCACGCTCTTCTTTTCCTCCCCCTCTTTTTCGTCCCCCGTCGGCTCAGCAACGGTCCGCTCTGTGACAAGCAGTAACTCGCCATCCAGCGATACCACTATTTCGCCTTGCTCGTAAGTTCTTACAGACTGCATCTCCTCCAAGGCCTGCTTCATCTTGTTCCTCTCTTCTCGAGTTCTCCTAACGCTAATCCGAGAATTTCCAGCAACCCTCATACCCACATCGCTATCTGTCCTGACCAATTCGCTTATTTGGCTGGCATCCGAGTTTGCCGAAGGCGTTTCGGCACCATCGTTTGCCAGAGCTGAAAAAATATGCAACGTTATCGAAGAAGAATAAGAAAAAGTAACAGCTTGAATATCTCACCGAGAGCTCTCGCTCGCTTCTTGTCGTTCGAAGAAAGAGCACTGGCGCTCTTCTTTCTCGAGCTCGTTCCGATTTTATTCTGCTTTACTGATGTACCGGAAATGCTAGTAAGGCCAGTGGACTCTGTGAATTTGCCAGGATTAAGGAGGCGCTCCGCAGCGCCGCCACTAACAGATAGTGCAAGCATGGGGTTGCTTTGCAAGTTTTTTGACGGCTCGTTGCTCAGCGACGGGTCATCCTCGTCATCCTCTTCCTCCTCGCTTGTCGTTGAAGACGTGATAAAGAGATCAGGCGAGTTGGCTCTTTTGAGCCACTCATTGACCGCCTCGGTTATCGGCCTGTCCGAAACGCCGTGTTTCGATTGACTCTCGAAGCCTGAATCCTCGTCCGTCGTAGCTCTCGCCGCTGACGTCGACGGCAACATAGTCGATGAGGCTGTTTCGTTGTTCGCATTGTTGCACTTCTCGGAGGTGACTGAGCTTTCGTTTAGCCAGGACTGACAGATATCTAATCAAAAGTAGAATGTCGCGCTCAATTAAATGCAGACTGCAAAAAAGATTAGTAAGGACCTATAGATGTTAGTCATTCTACATGCAAGCTAAATTGTTATATAAGCTCCCAGCGCACTTCCACTCATTCTTGTGGTTAATAGACGGACGCGACAGTATAACCCGGCAGGTACGAAAGTCAGAAGCAGAACACACCACTCAATTGCACAAAGTCAGTTAGTCAGAGAAAGCGGCAGCTGCACAAGAAGGTGTGGCGCGCCGTGAAAGAGGGCTCGCTCACCGAGTTCTCCGTCCTTTTGGGAGGCCTGCACCTCGCGGATGGCGGCTGCGGCGAAGACTACCCCGAGCTGTTCGACGGAGGCGTCCGATTCGGGAGCATCGGCCGAAGCGTCGAGGTCGGGCCCGGGCGTGAGCTCGCGAGCGACTTTCCCCGCGAACTTGCGCCTCGCGCGATGGCTCTCGGCCGGCGCCTCGTCCGGCGGTTCGGCAGGTGCCTCGGACGACAGGCCGTTAACCGCGGGCCCGGCCCCGGGCTCTTCGTCGTCGCTCGGCGTCAACGTTGTCGCGGGCTCTCGAGGGTTCGTTGCAGAGGCGGTCGTCGTCAGGGCCGGCTGAAACTCTTGGCACTCCGGATTCAAGGGTCGTTTGCTCGAGTCCGCAGAGGCCGGCGCCGACGTCGCGGTAGCCGACCACGGTAGGCGGCTGCCCGGAAGACCACTGTCACCCTCCGAGCTATACTCCTCCTCGTCCTCCTCCTCGCTGTTACCCTGAAAATCGAGCTCGCTTGAGTTCCAGCTCTCACTCTAAATATGAAAAAGTGAAAATTAAGTGATAGGTGCAGGCGCATTAAGATGCGCTGTACTCACGAGAGCATGAGGTCGCTTCTGCTTTCTCTTCTTTTTCTTTCTCCGTCGCTTCGCAGAGGCTGCCGCCGCGGTGCTCGCCTCCATGTCGCTGCATCTGAGCATGGGCCCACTTTGAATGGTCACGCCTTCGGCGGGAAAAAAGGTAGGCATTAGTACGGATCGGGCCTCGCGCTCCCTTCGTTCTATCGTGTCCACTTGGCGCTCGGCACCGATTACGGTCTTTGATGCACGCATATACAGTGCAATTATAAAAAAAAGAAAGTCAGAGCGTGTGCGGGTAAAACGTGCGTGCGTGCGCAGCCGATGCACGAAGGTCGGTGAGGTCGAGGTAAGGACGGCCGGGAGAGGACAGGGGAGAAACTAAGTGAAATGACGCGGAGAGAAAGAACGGAGGAGAGAAGAGTGTCGGGCTGCAGGCCGGTGCAACAGTATATCGAAGCGCGCTCGAGCGAGACTGCAGTTGCGCCCCGTGCGTTTACGCGCGCGCTCATAGTTCCGGCGAGACCGGCGCACTTCAAAACGTCTCTATTTAGACCGGCGCGCAATGCGGCAACCGCTGCCAAGAGCCGCTCCTTTCCTTGTCTTCTTCTCGCTTTCCGTTCGTTCTCTCGGCTTGTTTACGCGGCGCGATAACGATGCCCGCTGACGCCTCGATAATTGACGGAACGAGAAAGAAAAGGGAGTGAAGGATGAGCGGAAAAAGATCGAGTTTTGCTTTGTGCTTAGACTAGTGTGGCTCAAAGAATAACGTTGAAGCTGTGGAGGGTGCGGATATTTATTCAAAGTGGTGCACTGTGCCAGATGAGACATCCAAACCAAGAGAACGAGCCATAGGTAAGATATACGTGACATTTGCAACACACACATCGAGAATAATGCGCCGGAGAAGCGAGATTTAACCTTTAGTTGCAAGTTCCGTGTTGGAACGCCGAATTAAGGGAGAGGTTTTTTGAAGAAATGAAAGACTGCCTCTAAAGGGGAAAAATCTCGCTAGGCGACTGATTTACCTTTTACCTTGAGTGTGGTAGAGGTACTGCGGTTATTATACAGCAATGGTGTCGGTGGACGGGGCAACAGCAGTCAAAAACCTGAGCACGTCCGAACCCCTTGGCCCCGCGACATCCGAGCGACACTGCTCTCGGTTAACATTAGAAAGAGATACAATCAAGCCTACGGCTACAGGCTAAAGCAAGCACGTCTAACTACACATTACTATATAAGCAAACGATTTCCTAATTTTTACTAGTTCGGCCTAGTTTTCCTAATTTTTCCTAATCATTTTCATCGTCATAAAATATCATGACCGGCGCGAGGAAGCCGGGATACTCCGCGAGGACTTTGCATAAAAAAAGAAGCAAAACTCGCGCGTTGGCGAGGAAAAGCGGCTCCAAGCTCCCTCGCGCTTGCTTACTGTGAACGAGATCGTTGGGCCGATACCGGGGGGGATTACAGACTCAACGTGAGCGACAACTCGAAGAAACAAAGTAAAGTGCGAGTAACGCGAGCAAGTATTAGTTTCGGGCTGGGTGCTCGGCTGGATACTCGGCTCGGAGCGGCGGTACATAAAGAGACAATGAAAAGGCACGTAAAGCGAAACGAACCGTTAACGTTGAGCACCGGTGGACCAAACATATACTGGCCAGGGTAAACGTAGGCAGGCGGGGCTAGGGGCTGCGGGATCACATGAACCGGCTGAGCGGGTACAAACGCCGAGGTCTCCGAGTAGTCCATTGGCTGCTCCATCTCCTCGTCAGGCTCGACAGCTGCAGTGAGCGCCCGAGTCTCCTCACTCGCAGCCACCGCTTGGATCTCCGCTTCGTCCAGCGGAACGGGCTCTTGGTCGTGCACGGGTGACGTCAAAGGCTCGTCCGCCACGCTGCCGTTAGCGCTGACGGAGCCCGAGATCGAGGCGCCGCTACCCGTCAGGCTCGCTCCGTTACTCAGGCCGTTGCTCATCGGCAAGGATGTCTCCGCCGGCACTACGGCTACCCCCTGCTCGTCCAGCATTGTAGAGTAGTCGGCTGGCTGCGACGTCTTGGAACGAGAGCATAAACGTCAATTGGCTTCGAATTGATCGAAACCTGAAGGTACACGGAAAAGCATGGGTAGTAATGATTACCAAACTGTTTGGCTACATTGGGAACGATAAAAACACTTTTTACTAATTATCTGAAAAGTTAGGACTTGTTACTAAACCTTTAGGTAATAAGTACTATAAGTTTTATGACCCTTTCCGATTAAAATAACTTATAGTACTGATTACCTAAAGGTTTCCCTGCTAACACAGAACGTTATAATAACGTTATAAAGACGTCTCCAGAAAGACCAAAAGACGTCTTTTTTCAGTCTATAAAATAACGTCTTTGATTAATATCTCAGAAATGGATACAAATAGAGCAAAACGGAGTGAATTTTCAAGATCACTCTAGAAATTCTGAGATAATTCAAAACAATTTACATTTATCAAGAACTCTTTGATTTGATAAACTTATGGTAAATAAATAAGTAAATAAATAAACAAATATTACCAAACGTTTTAAAGACGTCTTTTAAACGCCGTTAAGACGTCTCTATAGGTTTCTATAAATATTTTTTGAAAAAATTCCGCGGCAAAAATAACGTTGAGACGTTATTTCATACACTGAAAAAAGACGTCTTTTGGTCTTTTTGGAGACCATTTACCCTACCCAAACAGTTTGGTAATCATTACTATCCATGTTTCTACATGTATCCTCTAAATTTAGTCCAGTGAAATACCACTGAATTTCAATTTTCTAAATCTGAATTAGTGGGATACTTTTCACTAGTCGGTCAAATTTGAAGACATATACTAACGGTCCCTGCTCGGCGACGTGCAAGAGGCTTACGAAAAAAGGTGATTGCGCTTATACTTTTCACTATAAGAATATGTGACTATTCGCATAAGATTAGAAAAATCGCATAATTATCACTAATTCAGATTTAGAGAGGTCAGTGAAATTGTGTTACTGCTTTGAAATTCAGTGCACGGAGAGAAATTTTTTAGAAAAAATAATAATATGTATAGTAAACCGAGTCGCAGACTGGCCATGACAAAATTTATCAGACTGGCGAGCAAAAATTACTACAGTTACAATTAAAATTACAATACTGCATAGTAAAAATTCGTTAAAGTCTAGTAATTTTTGCGCGCCAGTCTGGTAATTTTTTTCATTTTGCCAGTCTGTGAAGCACTTACAAGTCAGTATTGTATAATTTTTTCTAGATTTATCGCAGATACCTACCTGATAGTCCATGTAGCAGTATTGCTGAGACGCAAGCTTAGGAACGAAGGCAGGATTGACCCACTCGATGGGTCTCAGAGGTACGGGGGCGCAAGGCATGGCGGCCAGAACGTTGTGCCCCATCTGGTCGGGTACCGCGGGTCCCACCAGCATCATCGGATACTCGAAGTAGTAGCCGCTCGTGTGGTCGTAGTAGGTGCCGTAGCTGAGCTGCGGCGCGGCCTCCAGCACCGGCGCCGCCACAAAATCGCCGGGACCGGTAGCATCCAGCAGCTGCTGGTCCTCGGCCGCCTCGCTTCCGTCTGAGCAATGGAAAATAGAGAAGGTAATCAGTCGCGTTGTCGGGGAGTGCTTATAACCGCCTCTCTAAATCTGAAAATCTGAAATTCACCTGGAAAATGTGAATAGTAACATTTTTTATGCCAAACGTCGTCCACTGATTCAGCATGTGGACGAATTGTCACATACAAAACGTATATCTATTCATATTTTCTAACTAGGAGAGTACTAGACCTCTGAATAACGGATTTTCTTCAAACTTTGAGGACTGTTTTCTTATATGAAAATATGAAATAAGCTAGAATATTAGGGTCTAACGTTTAAAATTTTCGAACCAGTAGGTACGTGAAATTATTTTTCACTAAAACTTCATATTTCATTATTTTTATATACTACGCACTAATTTCGCACCCAGGAGACTTACAGAATGCTGTAAATTGCTAACTGAAGATTTCGTTAGTTAAAAAATCTCCTTTGGTTTAAAAGTTACGTCCAATTGAATATTAGTATCAATATCTGTATAAAATTTGATTATACCACGTTGTTTCCAAAATTCATATTATACCGAACATAACTTTTGAACCAAATGAAATTTTTTAAAGCACAAACTCTCCAATTATCAGTCTTTTCCTCTACTTTGGTTTGTTTTTCGATGGATTCTGCAGGTAAATATAGAAAAATAGCTTTCGGAACCTTCTGGTTTGTGGGTTTCTTCACATTTTCATATAAGAAGAGAGCTCTCACAATTTCAACCAAAGTCGTGTTTCGCATCTCTGCTACTCCCCTATAGTGAGTGAATTGTCACATTTTCAGATTTACAGGACGAGTAGATGGAATATCGGTACCTCAGCCGCTAAAAAAGGGAAGCGCTATAAAGAATCGACAAAGAGGAAGCCTAAACTATAGGCGCCTTTAGCAGAGTGAGACGAGGTATACCTCTACCTGCGGTGGAGTGCGAGGCGGACTGGCTCTCGGCGGTGGAGGGTGTGGCGCTCATGCTCGTCGTGCTGGCCCAAGGCTTGCGCTTGGACAGGTAGCCCTTCTTGAAGAGAATGTCCTGCCGAGGCGTCGTGATGCGCGTGTACTCCACCTCGTTGAAGACGATCTTGCCCTGAGGCTGCGGGCCCGTCGGCGACTCGCTCGAGTCCCCGCGGCGGGAGCGCGAGCCGCCGCTCGCGTAGCCGCTGGTCGTGCTGCCGCCGTTGCCGTTGGCGCTGCCGCTGCCGCTGCTGCCGGCGCTCCCGTGCCGGGACTTGAGCCAGCCCGCGGCGTAACCGTTGCGCTCGCGGCCCCCGCCCGGGTACTGCTGCTGATGCTCCCCATTGTGCTTGAGGTACCCGCCGCGCGAGCCCTCCTCCTCGTCCTCTTCACCCGGCGGAGCTGAAACAGCGAGAACAGCCGATCAAGCTGATCAGCGCGCTTCCCCTCGCGCCGCCCCCGCAAGCTCTGCGTACCGTCTTGGTACCTGCTCAAGAGCAACGCATACTTCGACGAGCCGATCACGCGGTTTATTTTAACCTGCCGGCGCCACTGCATCTCGAGAGCTTTCGCGAAAGAGGAAAAATCACGAGCGAAAAAAGACCGCGGCCCGCTCGCGCGCGCGAAATTTCACGCGAGGCTTCCGCTGGGAGTGCTCGACTTGGACTAGAAGACCGCTAGAAATAGACGTACCGCTGCGGTAGAGCCAGCCTTCGAGAAGGGGTCGCCCAACTGCCGAATATCCCGAGTACAGTCGGTCAAAAGCTCAAGAGTGTAATAGTCGAGAGAGAAGAGCCTCGGAGCCGCGAAAGTTTTGTAGGCTGCCTCCTCTTGACCGACGGGGGCACCAAGGAAGCTTAGCCGGTGGACGTAACACTGATAACGAAGGATAATGCAGCGCTAACGGCAGCTAATTGCTTGCCAGTCGCGATTCGGAGTAAGCTGACTCGTTATAGGCTCTCGGACGAGCTCTCGCTCTTGGGCTCCGCGGGCATTGCAGCTCCGAATCGATATTGCGCGCGCGTATCGCTCGTCATTTATTCAGCGGTGGCGAGCTTAAATCTGATCGAACAAATTGAGTGGCAAAAGACCGGGAACGCGCGGCTCTCAAGATCGCGGAGCGCATGTGCGAGCTCGCGGATCGCGGCGGCCCCGATGTAGCGCCCTGTCGAGTTCCCCCTCTCTCCTCTCCGCGAGTGACTCACGCTAAAACGAATTTTCTTCCCTCTTTTCCGTAGGCAGTTGTACGCGCACTTCTTTTCTCCCGATGAAAGCAGCTCGATGTGTCGCTGTTGGTGCCGGTAGACAGGCACCGTTCACTTGACCATTCCATTACCCACCCAAAGCGAAGCTTGCACGAAGCACAGCGGGCTTTTCCTTTAATTCGTTACTCTGCTTAGTGTGCTCGGTATTGCGTTAAAAAAAAAAGTCGAATGAATAAATAATATACATTGTAACCTGTACTTTATGTGACCATTACGAAATAAAAACATAACTGATCTCAGTTTTATTCCAATGCAATGTGAGACTTTTTTAAAGCTAATAAATTTAATTTAATTGTATTTTTACACATTTCTATTTAAACAATATGATAATTGTCAATTGGTGTAAGAATGGAACGAAGCGAGAGGAATATTATAGAGCCGTGCAAGCAGCTGTATTCTGATCATCGCGAACGAAGAATAATACTTATTTAGTTAACTATAGAATTGGCGCTACAGTTAGGCAAGAGCAGCTGAGAGCACCGGCAGCAAAAGTGTCAAGGGCTGATGCTGCGCGTCTGTGCCTTTTTTGCGCATGCGGGTGCACCCTTGATGATTATGCAACGAGTAACTTTTTTTACCTCCGTTCATCACTGGTAATGTTAAAAAGGATAAGGAGGCTATCGCAAAGAAAAGCGTAATCGGTAAAAAAACTGACCGTCTGATTTGAACACGAGTACTTTGAACCTAACGTAACAGAGAAATTTCGAGAAATTCTACAACGCTCTGACCGTCGATGCGTTATACTCGTAGATAAGACTAACAAAGCTCCAAGATAACACTTTATTATTTATATAAATCTATTTTTTAAAAGAGGATTAATTAGCTGTTGAATTTACTGTACTATGTGAGGAAATTGATAAAAAATAAAAAATATTTGTTTCATTTAGAGCTGAGAATTAATACATAAAAAAAAGACGTCAAACTGAAGAAAGAATAGAGATCCGTTGATTCAATTTTAAAAACTTTTTCCACTTCCTTTTTTTTAAATATTCGGAAAACGAGAACCGGTGTACAAAATGTCAATATTGCGTTTTTAATGTATAATTTAAACATTAAATTCGCACTATATATATTTGTGGGAAAAAAGAACTGTAGATCTCGTTGCGAAAGAAAAACAAAAAAAAAATAACGGCAGATGCTCCGGTGCGGTCGCTCGGTTGGGCCAGAATAGCCCCGGAATTTAAATAAAAAGCACAGGGGAGTGGTGCGAAAGGCGCGAAAGTCGCGAAAGTCGAAAGAGAGAAACGAAGCGTAGATCTTGAAAGGCGTCATCCGGCGATTTTCGAGGCCGGTCGTGTAGGGCTCGTGGCACGAAGCACGACCGAGCGAGTGAGCGCTTGCACCCGGTCATTTGGAGCAGAGGACCATTATAGAACACCTAGGCACATTGTTGAAAACATTCGACTTGAAGCCGGCGGTTCATGCCCTCGCTCTAACTTTTAACGCTAAAATAGCCAGGATAACGGCACTGCGTTGATTTTACTTTAAAAACGAGTATAAAAAAAATGTTAAATTTTTAACAAAACTGTTAAAAACAACTTGCGCTCTAGTAAAAACACTTTTAACAAAAAAAAAAAAAAAAATGACAGATTATTAAATGTCGCGTCAGTACCTTGATAAGAAATATTTTGGAACTAATTAATTAAGATATTTTCCAGTTGCATCGAGCATTATATTTAGCTTCTCATCGGATTGCGGCAAAAAGAAATGTACTTATGTAATGATAAAATCGGTTGCGTAAGTGTATTCACTCGCAAATTAGCTCGTGAATTTATCATTATTGCACTATATATTGAGGCTCGATCTAATGCAAGAACTTCGGCGAATGGTGACAAGTGAGGGAAAAATAAGTATATGCGATGACGATTGAATTAATTTTTCTCGCGCATTGTCGTACCCGCCGCCTCTATACGCGGCAGTATCGGATGGCTCGCAATAAGGGGCTGCGCGATTGCACGCGATTCAACAGAGTTGGCTTGTCACGAAGGTGAAAAATTTTTCGGAGCCAAGATGAAATGTGACGTAATTAAATGTTGAAACGGCGATGACAAAGGCAGAACTTGAAAAATAAGTAAGCGAAAGCTCCGGGAGATTCGGTATAGCGCACGCATTGCGCGGTATTGCGAGAGCTTTCTTTGCGGGGAACGATCGCGGGAAGCGATCTCTCGGGGTATTATGCGCTCGCGAGACTGCCGTT
Source organism: Sycophila texana (assembly GCA_035582955.1). Lineage (NCBI taxonomy): Eukaryota > Metazoa > Arthropoda > Insecta > Hymenoptera > Eurytomidae > Sycophila > Sycophila texana. The sequence goes on along the minus strand of JAWWEN010000048.1, from coordinate 17,591,394 downwards.
GCGTAATATCGCGACTCATATCGCAAAGCTTGGAGACGTCTGACCGACGGTACGCGTTCACCGCGGATCTTTGGCAGCGGACGCATGTGACCGACCTCGTGGTCGTTCACGTGAGCTATTCATAACCCTCGCGAGCGGAGACTCGCCCGCGCCTCGAACCAGAGAATTCAAATAAAAACCATCGGCTGAACAATTTTTGCCAGTATTTTCGTACGTTCGAGAGGGTAAATTTAACGCATCGAAGAAAATGGCTATAGGCAATACCGCCCGAAGTAAACTCATCTCCGGTGCTTCGTTGCGTAACGCGCTACTTACGCTTCCGTCAATTCGCCAGGTCTACGATCTGTAAGCACGTGCGGAAAAAGGAGCAAACACCGGTACGCTCCAAGCGCACTTCTCGACACTACATTTTTTTTCTTTTCTCAACTCTCGCGCTTGCAGGGAGGAAAATGGAAAGCTCGAAGATACCCTTCAATTTTCGCCAAAAAAATCAGCCAAAGCTAATAATCTGAACTGAAGTTTGAAATCACGCTGTTGCAGTTATTACATAAGTGGACTTGGCGCGCTTTGAACAAGTACATATAACAGACCTGGCTCTCCTTTTTTTTCTTTTTTTTTTGTGTGTAAAGTGTACATACCTACGCCTTTTTTTCTCTGCTTTTGAGTTATCAACGAATAAATCAACGAATGTGTTATCGTTTCGAAAAAAAAGACCAAGTTTTTGGTGATAAGGACATTATCCCAATAGGGGAGAAGTTCATATTTTTACTATATACGAACGGGCGCAAGCGAGACCGATCGCAGGGCTAGAGAGGTGACGAGCCTATATCGATTAGTCTTCCGTAACAACGAGTCGTCTTTCTCTCATCTTGAATGTCTGTGTAGAGTGCGTCGCAAGAAAAAAATTGCAGCAGCCACCCCTTGACGTACAACTTCCGATTTTTTTCGCTCTTATTGTTTTTAATGAAAGTCGATCCACGTGTAGAAACGTCCGAGTGCGTGCGATCGCGAACTTGTGCCTTGAAAGCTAATTGAAAATTTTCACGTCGGCTGCCGGTCGTACGAAGTATGGACTTGATAAGCGCAGAAAGTGATTATTATGATAATGAACACCGTAAAAAAGACTGGAGGAGTAGCAGTTTCCAATGTTGTTCCTTGCTATAAATACAACATCCAATACGACTACACTGAGACGTTCACGTAAAAATTACGGAGCTTTTTTTTTTTGTAAAATTTACAAAGCTTCGCCAACCGTCCAAGATTCAGGTTAAAATTGCGGTGATTTACGTTTTTTCACGTAATTTTTACGAGAAAATTCTCTCGATATAGAGATGGGAACTTAACATATTAATTGTTATGGGAACAAGCTTGTTACTTTATTAAAAAATTTCTGCTCGTTTCTTTCGAACTTTATTATCAAGACGAAGCTTTTCGGCAAGCTATGCTCTGACTTCAAATTATAATTACCTAAGTAGCATTTACAGTTTCGTTCGTTTGTTTACGTTTTAAAGGAAAGAACAGTTTTTCTCGAGAATTTGTTGCCGATGGCAAAAAAACGATAACATTGACGGCAGATTTTCAAGTGCCTTTGTCATTTGTCGGGGAAAGAAGATTCCGAGAGCATAAACATTATATAAGATTTTTCGGCTTTTTTTTCGAAAGAGAATTTGAGCAATTTCGAACGGTCGCGAAGGCCCGGCCCCGGTTTCCGGCGGCAGCTGCCGCGGGTGCTCTTAGCGCGTTATATCACGCAGAACCGAGGGAGTTTGCACGGGTCGCGAGGCTGGCCGCACACTCGGGTGTGCAGGTGCGCCGCTTTGTACGAGCTGGAGCAAGAGCGCGGCTCGGGCTCGGGGACGGGGAGAAAGAGGGCCGGATCGATCTCTGCGTGTGCAGCCTACGGGCTGCGCCGCTAGAGCTTGCGCTTGGCCGCTCGGTCTCCGCGCGGAGAGTTTGCTTCGAGAGAGAAAGAGAGAGAGAGAGAGAGAGAGAGAGATGCGGCTGCCGCCCCCCGCGCGCGCACTTATTACGTCATAGTGCTTGCCGAGACTCACTGCCGATGCTGAGGGTCCTCCAGCGTGTCTTCCGCTTGGCGCCCTTCTTGCCCATGTCGCGCGCGCAGCGGCAGCCTCTCTAGCCCCTGCACGCCAGCAGCAATAGCATCGCCGTGGTGCGCCGCCGCCGCATCCGGCCGGGCCCTGCAGCTTGCGCCAATGTCGCCCGCTAGCCGCCTCCTAGATCGACGGCTCGCCGCTGCTGCCTCGGCTCGCTTCGGCCCGCGACGCTCGAGTCGAGTCGAAGATGCACCCGTGCACTCGCGAGGCCACGGCTCGTGACTACGGCTCCGATGCTTCTCAGGCTGCGCTCCTTAACGCACGAGCTTCCCCGCCGCTCGAATCGCGACCGCACACTAGGCCCGAGCGACACTCACCGCCGAGCGGCTCCCCACTCCGGAGTCTCCGGACTAGCCGAAGCGCCGAAGCGCCGACGCGAATGAAGCCTGCTCCCATTGCCCCTCGGCACCTCCTCGCGCCTGCCGGCCTGCCCTACCGGTAGCTCTATAGGTATATATATACTAGCGGTGCCGCCGTGCCGGCCTGCCACGCCGTATCAGAGGCCGTTATACTGTCTTTCTTTTAATCCTTGATCCTCAAATCTGTTCTTTTTCATCGATTCTGTATGTACTTTGTGTAAGCAGGCGTATGCGGCTATAAGCTCATCGATTTAACGAGAAATTGAAACTGTTAAATGGTTATGGTCTTCAAAATTGCATCCTGCAAGTTTTCCCGCCACTGCCAGTCGATAAGGAAGCTTTGTGCTGTTTATGCCGTGAGTTTTTCTTTTCTGTGTAAACATTTAAAAATCATTAATAACAGTCAAATCAATAAAATACCTTATATACGTATCGCATAGAGAATAAAAAATATCAATTGAATAAATAACGGTAATAGTAAATGGAGCTACACCCTTTTTAGTGCCAAAAACAGTGTCAGTTTCGAATAGCGTATTGTCGACCTCTGTAGTCGACCGCAGAAAATAACTAGATATATGCCGGTTTCCGAGATTTCCGAGATGGTAGCACTCAGCAGAACATCAATGGCTGACATTTTAGAATTATTCTCGTTTAAAGTTAGAGCAATTTGACATAGGTATGTACATGTACAAATCAAGTGATATAACGTCAATTTACTTAATGATTATACCTGAATTTAAATAGAAAGATGATAAAATGTATTCTGATCCTATCAAATCGTTTAAGTAACAGATGCTTTTCTGATTTTTTTGTTTACACAATATTCAGTATCATCCTTTAATTATTATCATTATTATCATATAATAATATAATAGACAAAATACTTTATTGCAGTTATTGGAAGTTTACTCCTTATACTTTCTCTTGAAGATATATGTGGATTTAATCGTTAGATAATATTTTCAAAAATTTTACAAAATGTTGAAAATGTCCTCTTTGAGGGACTTTGATGCCCCTACATTTGATAATCAAGTCACAGCATGTTTTATGCACAATGCACCCTTGTATTGCACAAAAGATGAATTACAAGACGAGTCACAGCCATTTGTTACGCATTTACAAGAGTTTCCTCCTGTTACAATCACGCTAGAAATGTTGGCCACTAGAGAAATAGCTCGTACAATTGGAGCTAGAGATCTATTTTTGCCAGTACAAGATAACGCTTTAAAAAAAGTAGTCAACAGTTGGAGAGAAAAGGGTTTACTGGAAGCTATAAGAACAGCCGCTGCAGAAGATCCAAGAGAAATTACATTTCCTATTCATTGGATTACAACCAAGTAATTATTCTAAAATTTACTACTTTTAAGACCTTTTGAAAAATAAATTAAAAAATGATAAAATATTTTTAAGAATGGTACAAGCATTGGAATTAATAGAAGGAGGAACTTTTTGGAGCAGTGTCTTACCTATTTCTGGATTGGGTTCAGTAGCCGATGTAGCTGCAACTAGAGATTGGACGACTGCACTGGTAAGAGGAAAATAAAATTAGTTGATTGTTGACTAATGAAAAGTACACAGAGAATAAGAAAGTTAATTGATAATCATTGTAGATACGTTGTATAGCATGGCATCCGCATTGTATTCGTTTAGCTGTAGCTACTAGAGATGATCGAATTAGAATCTTTTCTTCAGGTAACATAGCAACAGCTACATTAAGACACAGTGCACAGAAATCTGTTTGCTGCATGAGTTGGAGACCAAACGCTGGTAGAGAATTAGCAGCTGCGTGTCACAATGGTGTATTGTTATGGACAGTTGAGTTAGGTGCTGCAAGTAATTCACTCAGTCATGCATTTATGCTGAGACATCGAAATCATTCACCTGTTACAAGTGTTTCTTGGAGTCCTGAAGTAAATTTATATAAAAAATGTCTTACTGTCTCTAATCCTTGCAAGTTTATATTTAATAATCATGTTTATTTTTAGGGAGATCTATTAGTATCGTGTTCTTTATCGGATATGAATATGATAATTTGGGATGTTGCAAAAAAATCTGGAGTTCCTTTGAGACGAGTAGGAGGAGGTGGATTGTGTTTTTCTCGCTGGTCATCTTGTGGCTCACGATTGTTAGCAACAACTTGTAGAAAAATATTTAGGTAAGTTATAAAAGTTAAAAGTATTTCTGAAATTATATTTAATTATTTTTAAATCGGTAGGGTATGGAATATTGGATTAGGAACCCCATGGAAAACTGAGAGGTGGACTGTTCCAAATGGACGAGTAGCTGCTGCTTGTTTTGGACCTAATTTAACACTTCTATTTACTTCAACGGAAGATCCTGCAATGATATTTTCTTTACCTCTTCAAGAACAAATTTTTGATGTGAAAAAGATTGGTACAGTAGACGATGACAAAGTAGCTGTACCACTTATTGATTTAAGTAAGGTGACTTTTACTTCAGATGATGGAGATGTCGAATTCTCTGTTGGAGGACGAGTTGTATCTATGGATTGGGATCCATCAGGAAAATACTTAGCAATTATGTTCCAGGTAAAATGTGTGATTTTTTAAAAATCCTTCTAATAAGTATTTCTTATCTTATCTTATACAGAATTTTGACATTGCTAAAGCACATATCTTTTAATACAGGATAGTCCATTAGTAGCAATATTCAAAACAAAAATTGGTGCGACATCAAGAATAACGGAAGTGAAACCATTATGCTTTGTAAAAGGTGTTCCTGGCGAAGTTCCTAATTGCATTGAGTTTTATCATAACTATAAACGGACCTCAGAAGCAAGTATTCTGACAATCGCTTGGAGCAGCGGATTCATTCAATATTTTCCTGTTGTAGAAAACGTTCACAAAGAGGTTCAAACAGACTGTTCAAAAAGCTTAAAAATAATGTCAAATACTTTTACAACCGTGGATGATTTGTCTATGTACAGTAGTTTTAGTTTTGTGCAGTAAAACATAACAGTATAAGTTTACCAGCAAACACAAAAATATTGTTATAAAAACTGAAATTCATTATTTTTGATAGTTAGTCATAAAATAATATCAATTTCATTTTGAATATAATATCTTTTACATAATTTTGCTATAAAATCTGCGTTTAATATTTAAAGAAACTTTAAATGATAAGCAGTTTTTGTAAAGGACTTAAATTATGCAGTTCTGAGGAGAGATTTTGTTACCTTAGAAAATGAATATTTCTGAATTAGCTAGGAGTCATGAAAGACTGTTTTTTTTTTACATTTTTTAATGATCGAAAAATACATAACAAAATTAATCATAAATTATTTATCGTACATTTGACACTTAAATTTTCCTAAAATCTAATATTTAGTAATACGGCTATTAATCGCAAAACATAAAAGTAATAAATTATTTTTTTCTCGACAGCTTAATGAGTTTCTTATTGTTTGGGCTAAGAGTTACAGAGTCGAGTTTAGAAAATAAGTTTACCATCTTCTTGCTTTCGTTTTTAAGAGTCTAATTATACAAAGTCACACGCAGAGCGTACGCCCTCCTATTTCTGAGCTGTCTCTTGACCGAGCTCATCGAATGTATTTATAACTCTATTTCTATAAGAATCCCGTAAAGAGTTGAAATGTGTTTTTATGGTCTTTTTTATAAAAGCTGAATTTTAAAGTTAAGCGTTTCGTAGAATTAAAGCAATTAAGTAATGTTTAAAAAAATGTTATTATTCATAGTGCAATAATGCAATGTAATGAATTCGTGACGACGCGATAAGATGGATAAGCAACGGAAGATGTAAAAAACAAATAGTAGTTTACGCTGCTTATCGTAAAAAAGAAGCTCTTAAGGGGATCACAGAGCATGTGGAGGCATAATTAACTCGAGATTTTCAGTCACGGGTATCTCTTAAATTTGTCAAATTGAAAAGCATTCTGGTGCAAACACATGTAATTCGCACGTAACTTTAATTGAGCAACAATTAAGATTAGTTTGGCAAGAGTTAAAAAACATTATCGGTGCCGTCGCGAAAGTTTTCCAATTGCCTTCGGCTTATCAGTATCTTGCAGACGAAAATAAGCGAAACAAATAATTGTCGAGCTTGCCGTTGCCTTATAAAGATTGTATATTAACAGAACTATTATAGCTTATACAGAGTGTACGTAATCATCGAAATTGGCAAGATTTAGATCTAAGCGGAAAAATGTTAAAACCAATAGCTATGCGAGCTTCGTAAATATTCCACGAGCTTATCATGTGTTAGTCAATAAGTAACGACGCGTATATTAATCCGAACGCGTTTCATCACTAATACTTAATCGAGCGCTAGAAAGACAGCCTTATCTTTTGAAGGTTATCATCTGTATTCGAACTTGGTTCGTCAAACTCTGCAACGAGCTCTGCGAGCGAGATTCTCAGAGACAAGCTCTTCAGCTAGAGCCTTTGAAAATATAGTCGCGTCTACTAATCGTAGCTGCGGGACTCGCGAGTAAGTATAGAACTATCTTTCCATCATAACAGCGAGATTGCAAGATTCTTCTCTTCTACGATATGGACTTTTCGCAATCGAAGAATTCCGCTCGCGATAAAAACGAAAGCTCGGTTTCATCTCTTATCGCTTACACAAGACCTTGAGTCTTTTGACTTAGTTCTTCATTTTCCTAGATTGATAACGATTTAAAGAAAAGTTGAAAAAGATACTTGTATTCGATATTTATTAGACTAGAACAATGTTTTTCATAATTTAGTAAGCGCAATAACAAGCCAACTATATTCGCAGCTAATACAAACTGGAGACAGTTTCTTTGTTGCATACAGATAAGATGTCGAATATCGCGAGAGCTCGGCTATTATCTGAGAAATTTTACTTTTCATTTTCAGCGCTCGTGTAATGGGGACTTAATCGTTGATAAAGTAGTATATTTAAAAAGTGCGCGTGCGCTTGAGCCGTTGAGCGCTTATTCGAGCAAATGCCGAGATGAACGTCGGCTTGAACGGGGCGAACGATAAATAAACAAAATAATAATTTACCGATAAGCTCGTTATCGTCTTCGCGGGGAATCCGTGCGACGTCTCAGATTCATTAACGCACACCCTTCCCAATTGCTGTTGCAACATTATTTTTCATCGTCAATTACAATGTTATTCGCCGTACAAAAATTGATAGCCTCTACTTATATACCCTGAGTATTTTAAATCTCGATAAATTTTCAATTAAAGTATAAAATTAAAAAAAAATTCAGGATAACAAGCTTCGCCGCGATATGTGAAAGGCGTATATTTACTTTATCTATTAAACACTTGTAGTCAATATTTACGCAGCGTTCGCCTATAAGTTTAATCTAAAGAATATCGCTCGTCACTTATCATTCGAGTGTTTGTTCGCATAAGTGAAAATGGAGCGAAGGAATTTTTGAACGAGAAATTTGAGGAAAAATACGTTACACAGCCTCTTCTCTCTAATAAGCGGTCGTTTTAAAAAATCTTTCTAATATAAGCTTTGCAGGTGTTAAGAATACGTTAATATAATTATGGAGCTACAGCGGGACGCGAGCGCGTGCGATCCGCTCGGTGCATTTATAATGCACAAGCCGAGGCATTTTTTCTCTTCCCTCTCCCACGCGAGAGAGATGCTCGTGTTTTCCACTTTTTCGACGCGTACACGCGAGAGTACATAGAGGCACCGAAGCTGACATCGTCGCTCTCCTCGCCGGGACGCAGATGTGTGAGCGCGAGCGCACGAGAGGCTGACAGGTGCCTCGACAAAAAATCCCGGGATCCCGGGGTAGGGCTGGCGGGCCACATGTGCAGCGCGAGGCGGCGGCAGCGACGCCGAGCCGGACCCCGATGGGATCCTCGCACCCGGTAAATATCGCGCCTTTTTTGCGCCCTGACGATGGAAATAGGAGGCATGAGATGTAGGACAGTAATTGCGCGAGAGACTCGCTGTCCTGGGGGTATCGTTTAAATGCTTCGGCTTTAAACATAAACATACAGTTCTATGACAACTCTAACTCTTTTCCCAATACAGTGAAACCTTCTTACAGAGAGAAAAAAATAACGAAATTAAAGGGGAACACTGGAAAATTCCTTATATAGAGTTTTTCGCTATAAAGAGGTTGCTTTATTTTCGCAGATACGGTAACTTACATTTTGACCAAATAATATCAGTTATTACTTTACTTGAAGATAAATAAAGTTTTCTAATTTTACCATAGCAGAAAAAATAGAGTCATCTACATTAGCACATTTTTCTACGTATGTTCGTAAATTTGACATTTTTTTCGGTTTATCGTCTTTCTCTACTACTTCAAAATAATTTAAAATGCACCTTTCGGGGACGATTTTGAATTCGCTGTATAGAGGTCTCGTTTTTACCGTAAAAAATTTCAATATAGAGGTTTTTTCAAGGGGAACGAAAAAAAAAATCATTAATTTCATTGTTTATTTAGAATACGGAATATACTCTATATGAAAAGCTCCTCTTATACACTCGTTTTGAACGCGAAAAAGAATAATCGCAATAATTGAGTTAATTTCGCGATATACAATTTGAAATTTAAAACACGCATTCTATGTAAGTTTATTCGCAGCTCGTAAAAGTAGTCTCGCAAGAGGAAATAAAAGGAAATTTATATAAAGAAAAGGAAAAAGCGAGCAAGAGCGCGAAAGGAGCATAAAAAGTGAGGCGCACTCGACGTCATCGTCCGTTACGTTTGTAATTCAACGGCTCGGGATGAAAAATTTGTTTGCACTCCGAGATCTCTCGCACACACGTGCACTGCATGCATGTAATAGAGCTTAAACGTCGTCGTCCGATTTTGCCAGTGCTCAGACGCCTTACTGAGTTACTAAACTGCTTTACGGTTTCTCAGCACGTGTTAGCAGTTCCTCCCCGGTCGCTCGGGTCATCGATCTAAGGGCATCACGTGGATCGAAAATCAAAAATCGGTGGGGGCTGAAAGAGCAGGATCAGTCGCGACGTGTGCGCGGCAGCTGGGCTAACTCGATTTTCCAGCGTTCCCATCGACTCCGATGCATCCTCGCCCGCTGCGTCAGAGGGGAGGAGAGAGTCGCCGTCTTCGACATTTTTTTACTTTTTCCTCTTTCCTTCTTTCGGGAGCTCGCTGGATTCCCACCAATTATCCCGGGGGAGACCTCGGAAAATATAGGATAGCATCGGAATATGACAAATTGCTTGCACCTGAAAGCTAACACTGCATTTTCGCTCAAACTACTACAGATTTAATATCTTTCGCATGATTTTACGCTGCGAGTCTTTTAGTTTTCCAACTACTGGAGAGAAATTGGCAGTGCCGGTGTATAACGTCGACGAGATAAACCCTCTCGAGGAATGGCAGTGCCGAAGATAAAAGAGCGGTAAATAGGCACACGATAAGTGGATCGAGCGACTCTGCGTATATAAGTTTAAAATTGACGTCAGCGTAGTAGGCTCGATCGGATCGGGCCTGCACTCTCGCCGAGTGCCCGGCAAATTCAGTAGTACAGGCGTATGCTTGGCGATCCTGGAGCGAAAGGTGCATCGCGCTCCCCCGAGACTTTCCCCGCGGGAGGACAAGGGCACTGGCACGGTGCAGAGCTGCGCAGGGAGAGGGGATGTGGATGTAGGAAAGGCCGAAACTCCGAAAGGGAAAGAGGAGCTGCACACGCGTCGGGGGCGGCGCTGGGCCCGTAGTGGGGGGGAGTAGGACGGCGGCTACGAAGGCTCACGGGCGGCTTATCTCACTCGAGGACCGGCTCGCGTCGTCTCCAAGTCGCGCTCTCGCGTGCGGCTAATTCCGAAGTGTGAGTGCGCAGAAGCTGGCGGAAGTTTACGACAACCCCCGCGGGCCCCTTCCCCGACTCTGACGCGCGCGCCGATAATACCGATAACGAGCCACTCGCACCGAGAGGCCGACGGACCTACGTTCTACCACCAGTGGCGCGCTGAACACGTGAGGAGATAGAGTGACTTGGAACCCCCGCGAACTGCTGCGCGATAACCTGCCTCTACCAGCCTGTTTTCGAGCTGCGAACAAACTGCCTTCGAGCGGCCTTCGAACTGCCTTCGAACTGCCTTCAAGCTGTCTAGTCGAGTGAGTCATTAACACGCTATTTGCTCATTTTTCTTAATCGTTTACATTAATATTCATTATATTCAAGCTATTTTTGTACTAAATTAATGCACATTAGTGGCAAACTTATCTTCGTAGAGCTTTCAATAACAGCCGTCGCCGCTGTGCGCCGGTTCGCGCAGACTATATGGATTCCGCTTATTCAAACTTCGCGACGCTCCGCAGCTCCTTCCGTTATAATCATCCGATCGCGCCCTCATTTGTCCCCAATTTTTCCTGGCCGCACTCGACCGAAAACAGGGAAAAATGAAAAATCGCTCTTACGTAATCGGGCCACGAAGCGCACGCAACGTGGAGATGACGAAAGCACTGGCGCTTTTCGCAACGCGAGTTCACTCGGGCCTGACCCTGACTGATAGGAGAAGAGCGAAACGGCCGATTATCGGCAACCGAACCGATTTTTACCTCGGCTGTCTTTGCTTTACTAATCAAGGCATCGTGGCTTGCATTGTGCAGGTAAAAGGAAGGAAGCGGAAGGATGCACTTGGACGAGGAACTGCGCAGGGTCCTGGACGGCGCGTACCAGGAGCCGCAGCAGCAGCAGCAACAGCAGCAGCAGCAGCAACCGCAGCATCAGCAGCAATGTTGGAGCGGCTGGGAGGAAGCTTACGGCTGGCCGGACGAGCCGAGGCAGCTCGGGCAGAGATTGCCTCCCGTCAACGCAGCCTTTTCCTTCTCCCGAAACTTTGGCTCAGTGGCAACGCAGCCCACCTACAGTCAATACAGCCAATATCAAATCCAACCAGACTGCCAGAGCCAGTATCGCGATGATCTCCTTTGCTTCCCGCCCATGCACGCTTTGCAACAGACTCAACTTCATATCGAGCAAAGCCTGCAAGCTGTCGACGACTTCGATCTCAGCCTCATAAGGTACTGTTTTATTTATTTATTTATTTTTTTTACTAATTGTTTCGCTCGCGATGAAGTTCATTTAAAAAGAAAAATAATGATCTTTCAGAGGTGACCCGACGACGCTCTCGCACAGCGACGAGTACGATAATCAGTTCGTCGATCAGTATGGCGATTCGACGAGCGCCGAGACCGGCGTAGATTACCAAATGGGCTCGGTAGTTCCGCAACTGGGCGAGCCCGGTGAAAAGGGCCCGTTTGCCGTCGGTCACTTGGTCTCCGCACACGCCGGTCAGAGCGAACCCATTGCCTTCGGAGCCGCCACCGACTTGCTCGAGTCCGTCAAGAGCGAACTGATTCCCGACAATCAGGTAGTTCTGCCCAGAGATGACAGTATGCTTCTTGCGGCTGAAGATCAACTGATCTTCGATAGCGAGAGCAAGGCGATCGAACGCGAACAGCAAGATGAGTCGTACGGTACGATACAGCGTTTATTTAATTCTAATTTTTCAACAAAATAGTTACTACAATAAAATAAAATTACTATTCTTATCTATCTGAGAATTTTTTATTTAAAAAAATGTCTGGGGTTGAAAGCCCAAATCAACTTTTATATAAAGGCGCTACAGCGCGCCTCTTGATTTTTCTAACTTTTTATTTATCTCTTTTTTTCTCGGCTCTTTTCACAGGAAGCGGACAGTCGGACGACGGATCGGCAACTCCGTATCCGTGCCTGTGGCTGGACTGCGGATGCGCGTTCGCCGAGCAGACCGGCTTAGTGCAGCACATCGAAAGGCGGCACATCGAGTCGTCCTCGTCGAGCGGTCACGGGGGCCGGCGGTTGCACCGAGAGCGCGAGCGAGAAACGCGCAAAGATTCGCAAGAGGGCCAGGAGGACGCGCAGTTCGCCTGCCTTTGGAAGGGCTGCTCGCGCGAACGGCCCTTCAACGCTCGCTACAAGCTTCTCATTCACATGCGAGTACACAGCGGAGAAAAACCGAACAAGTGCCCCGTAAGTTATACTTTCTCCAGCAGTTGAGCCTTTCAATTTACACTTTGAGCGTATAATACTAACGAACGTTTTGCTTAGTTCGCCGGCTGTAAGAAGGCTTTCTCGCGCCTGGAAAATTTGAAAATCCATCAGCGCTCGCACACGGGTGAGCGGCCGTACGCCTGCCAGCATCGAGGCTGCACCAAAGCCTTCAGTAACAGCAGCGACCGTGCCAAACACCAAAGAACTCATTACGATACGGTAAAAATATATTTGCTTTGCTTTCCTTCTACTTGCTAGGAGAGAGACATGATTTCTTTGCTTTTATAACGGAACGCTGAAAATCAAGCTTGACGCTGAAAAACCTTGATTTGGCTTGACTTCCAACGTTTATTTCAACGTTTTCTTATAAAAATTGAAAATGAAGGTTGAATCTTGAAAAGCAGCCTTGAAATTTAACGATCAAGCGAAATCAAAGATTTTCAATATTCAACATTGATTTTCAACGTTCCTACTTTCAACCAGATGCATTTGTCCAGTACTTTTTGTCGTAAAGGGTATGACGGAATTTTCATTTGATTCAATTTCGCGATTAAAAATAATCTTTTAAAATTTCATCATTTCTTTATTCTCAATGCGTTCTTCTTTTTTATTCTTGTAAAAAGTTGAAAAGAATTGTGAGTTTGTTCCATCTTCATCTTTGAGTATCGAAAACTTTTGAAGTAATAAAAGTTTTTAGCATCGCAAAACATTGCAGATTTTCGTTTAAACTTTTCATATTGTTTTGCAAAAAGTGGAGTACGCATCCAAGATAAATAAATTATAGAAATTATAAAGAAAGGTTTTTTGTAATCATAAAATGGTTCGAAATTAATACACTGCGATACCTTCTAGAAGAAAAACTACGGAGCCGTCCAAAAACCTGTCCTATTATAGTTTATAATTATTTCCGATACTACCGCGTTATAAGTGATTTTTTAGCACGCGTGCGTTTAACTCCCGCGCGAAGCGTGGGTAATAATTCACACGAGTCCAAATATCACTTGTAACGCACTAGTATGAAAATAGTTATTTTCGATACAAGTGCGTAAAAGTCGATTCTCGGGTAACTTTAGCGCCCGAGCGAAGCGAGTGTCGAACCCTATTTTATGCAACGACGGGGTAAAGTGCTGATTTTACAGTAGCACTTTACGCACGAAGTTGCATAAAGAAAATTCCGTGCTCTAGAGTACTGGCACTCTGTCCTAGTGTGTATAATAAAAAAAATGACGATTTGATTGAAGGTTAATGGTAATTTAAAACAAATACAGAAACCGTACGCATGCCAAGTAGCCGGGTGCGGCAAACGATACACGGATCCGTCATCGCTGCGCAAACACGCCAAGAACCACGCGGAGCTGGCCGGATTCGAGACGCGACTAGGCTGTAAACCTGCCAGGCGCTGCTCGAGCACCTCGAGCCTTTCCTCGGTGTCGGTGAATTACACAAACGGTCAATCCCGATCATCCGCGGGCATACCGGTCGCATCCATCCGTCACCACTCGCTCTCCTCGGACTATGGATCGCAGAAGGATCCCACAGAATTACTGGACGAATTCGAACTGAAGCCTTACCCCGCCACCGTATCTCCGCAGCTCGCCCACGTGCCGAACATCGATGATGGACACGAATACATACCGTACGAGAACGTGGCGAGGTTCTTGGGTGACGAGCGCAGCCAATTTGGATTTGACGGTATGCATGTATACCTTATTTTTCAAAAAGAGATAACATATCTTCATTCGTTCGAAAGACCGATACAAATGCGATACAAATGGCTACACGTATATACCTACCTCCAATTTGGCACGGTCCACGAACAAAATATGTGTTTAGGAAAAAAAAGTGAGGGTATATAAAGCAAGCAAGCGAAATTCGCGCGGGCTTATATCGCAAACATCTGCCGCGCAAAAAAAGTGACATAAATAACGGAGCGCGTAGCACTCGACGTCGGGAGAATTATTTTTGCAAGGAAAGTGAAAAAGTGCATTAGGGCATTCGGAGACCGACTACCGCAGCGCGTGAGCTTTTTGCGCTCGGCGCGCGTACGATAATCCCAATCGGTAGAAAGGCTTCTGATGCTCGCGGGCACTCGAATCTCAGAGGAGGTGCAGGTTCGCCCCACACCGAGTCTTAAAATAATATTCTATACTTTTTTGGACTTGCACTGTGCAAGCAGCGGCACTCGAAGCACGTGCCGGTTAAGCCACGTGCTGCGCACGCGCTTCGGCGCATCCAATTCATTTTTATGACTATACGCGACGCAGCGACGACGCAGCGACGAGTAAACCCCCCCGATCTTCCATCCTCCTTTGAGCTCGCTTATACTCACTTAGACTTGATTTATAAATTAGCGGTAGGACATTTTCAGGAATTTGCCGAAATTTTATTAATCGAATAACTGATTTATTTTTATTTTCTATGTAGGTTACGGCGCTGACGAGGACATTTGCGACCTGCAAGACTTGGGCTCTGACATCGAACAACAGTTCCTAGAGTTGGGAAGCCTTGACGACTCCGTTTTCATCGGCGAGTAACCAAACGTTATTACGAGTCAAGAAAGTAATAAAAAGCAATCTGCCCTTGCCTATCGAGACCACAGACATAAGTCTATGTAGGATTCAAGACTGTGCGTTTTAGTGACGTTTCAACTCGACTGAACTTATTTATGCGTAACGTGAGAAGAAATATGCTTATAATAGCTGCTCTTCCATTATTGCTAATTTATGTGTCAGCCAAGTGGTTATCCTTGGTTTCGTTCGACCGGACTTGGAGAGGAAACTAATCAAGCGACTACAAATAATTCATTCAAGAATTTTAATTCATTCTACACAAATCGGCATTTTTTAATTAGTTGCTGTAAGAACTTTTTCTATTATCTCTTTAAGAGACTCGTTTACTTCTAGATTTCTTGTAAATTTGTAAATATCTAAAGTCGGGAATTCAGAAAAAAAGAGGAACTCAGTGCTCCAGTTAACTCGATTTATCGGCTAGCGATAGTATAGTTTTATTTAACTTCAATCAGCGCTTTTGACTTAAGATTATTAGACAGTTCTGCAAGTCGCTGGTTTCTGCTCATCGGCGATGTGCCGACAAATTACTGAACTAAAATTACGGAAAGCTTCGGATTTCTTTACCTGAAAATAAATGCGTTACTCAGTAGATTATGTAAAAATGTAAAAAAATGTAAATATTGTAAATAATATTTTTTATAAATCTAGCTACTAATTTCATATTGTATTTTTAGATTGTAATAGCCTTGTAACATGTGCCATATTGTGCAATGTGATTGAATAAATGTGTATGAAGGAAAAATGATTAAAAGCCTTGATAAATTGTAGTCAGTACAGGTATAAGTACTTACACCATTAACGGTAATGGACGGAACGAAAGAAAGCGGTGACTCAAATGCTTTTGTTCTCTCCCCCAACTCGATAAGAAGAGTGCTGCCAAGATCGCTTTGACTACAATCCTGAATAATCTTGACGGATTCGTCATTTAGACCGTTTTGGGCAGCGCACTGGAAGTTCGATCGATTTTAATATAGCCTGCTGAAGAAAATAATCGTATATAAGATAGGAATCGTGCGTGCATACCTGAGGCACGGCGTTTGCCGGGTTGCGGCTCGACATGACGCAATAGACGATGTCCACAGATTTCTGTTGCTGCTCCTCGGGCCGCACAACCCGGGCGATCTCGCGAAGGGCACAGGCCTGTGCAATATTGCCCCGACACTCGTTTGGTCCATGTTGACATGTGAATTGCACAGGCGAATCCTTCGAGACCCACTGTAAACAGCAACGCGCAATATATTGCGAGCGTCTCTTGCAGGTTTTCCCTATACTTTCACTGAGCATTTTTCTCTTTACTTACCGATGCTTTGCCGAATGGAATGAATGAAACGTTCACGTACTCTTTCAAGTCCTTGTAAGCCGGCGTAAATTCACGTACAATGAAGTTTATACTGTCGGGACATAGAGACTCATAGTAAATCTCGACATTTACTTTTCCTTGCGGCTCTCCGTACACCTATATCATTACATTACATTATTTTTATTATTTATGTACTACTGTTTACCCATTTCTTTTTCTTTATGGAACTAGGTCATTTTGATTATCCCGTTTAAATAATTATCTTATCACTGATATGTGTAAATAGATTCATATTGGGCCAATATTAAGTTAGTGCCTAAAAAATTATTTTATATTAATTTTTACCTGGAATATGCAGAGAAAGCCGAAGGCCGCAGTGAAGAGAAGAC
The DNA here is from genome assembly GCA_035582955.1 of Sycophila texana. Lineage (NCBI taxonomy): Eukaryota > Metazoa > Arthropoda > Insecta > Hymenoptera > Eurytomidae > Sycophila > Sycophila texana. The sequence goes on along the minus strand of JAWWEN010000048.1, from coordinate 17,574,667 downwards.
GAAGGCTCATGATGAAGTCTTGCGTTAATTACGAAGCTCGCGATGCTCTTGTCGAGATTCGAATGACCAGTGCTCGAACGTTTGGTGCGCGCCTGACGGGCCTGATTGCACGAAAATCGAAGAGGGGAGAAGCGTGCGACGTGTTACAAGTGCGCGCGCCATCGCCTCTCACTTTTACGATAAGTAACCAGAATCGGAAGCGCATTCGACGATAGACACGTTCTTCGTGGAAAGTTTTTTCGAAAGCACTTCTGCCGTAACGATAATCGCTTCTTTAATGTAATCAACTTTTTTCAAGACAATGCACATGAATGTGCAAAAAATAACAATGTTTATCATTCTTTTTGAGGCCTCGATTGATTAAACAATAGCTTTTCTCACATTCATATTACTGTTAGATTATAATATTAAAGATATTATCAATACAAAGTTGCCAAGTTATTTTTTATCTAAAAATATGATTCGGTGAAAGCCTATTGAGAACTGAATCAACAGTCTAAAATGTAACCAGTGTATATCGTAGAATACGTTGAATATAATGGAAAACACTGCCAACTGCACTGGTACAATCATTTCTCATAGAGATGTCTGCACCAAAAAAATAGTAATAAACTGAAAATTTCGAAAATTTCGAAAAAAAATTGTAGATCAAAACTAATGAATGCAAAACCTCTTGAATTTTTCAATTAATTTTTAATCGACTTTTGATAAACTAAATTTGGTAAAAAATAACGCTCTAAATCGATTATTTAGACAAATAATTGGAAACTTGAAATAGTAGATTACGTACCTGGCCCTGTATAATAAGAAAGTGTCTCAGATCACATGTTTGTCGACCGAGGCGAAGCCTTTATTATTATACAGGGCTAGATATGTATACTATTTTTCTGCTCGACGGTGCCGGAAAGCATCAACTTCCGCTCGCGCAGCGGCAGAAAAGTTAACGCTTTCTGGCCGGAGGGCAGAAAAATATATAAAACTTAAGTAAACAATAAAAAACACATTTTTTGGCATATAATATCAAATTTGAATAAGAATAATCAAAATATAGCAAAGAAAATAATTATTGGAAAAAAAAGTAACAATTTCAACATTTTCAAAAACACTAACTAGTTCTAAAATCGAAACTGATCGGTAGAATCACTTGAAATGTTCAAGCATTCTCGCGTAAATCGAATAAAAGTTGTGTAAAAAAATTGAGAATTATCCACTGCTTCATTTAGAAGTTACGAAAATTCCCAAATTTTCAAAATTCAAAATATTCTGAAATAGCTCTAAAATCGAAACTAGTCTGTACAATTACTTGAAATTTTCAAGTGGCCTTTAAACAATCAAATGATACTTGTGTGCAAAACTTGGGAATAATCAACCACTTCGTGCAAAAGTTACTAAAATTTTCACATTTTCAAAAAACACTAAAATAGCTATAAAACTGTAACTAATCGACAAAAATACTTGAAATTTTCAAGCAGGCTCACAATAAATGACTAAATTGTGTGCAAAATTAGAAGTTAAAAAGGGGGAACGACATACGTACATACTTACGTACATACATAGACAATTTTTTAAAAGTAGTTTTTTGGTCTTTCTGAACCCAAATAAGTACTTTTACAGTTAAATCTGAAGATCGAAAAATTGTGGCGATACAAGGCTTTCTCTATGAGAAAGAAAGACATATACAATAATAATTCTCAAATCATTTAAACACAAATCGTATCAAATAATAATAATCTATTGCATTAATATATTACAATTAACTCCTGTATTTTACAATCTTAAAAATTTACATTTGAATCTACCGTCGTCTTGTACGTTTCACGAGCTTTTTTTTTGTAGGCTTCTGCTAATTGTAAATCCTTTTCTACCGTTTCACCCGATGTAAGCATGTCACTAACCCGAAGACAGCTTAATGCATTCCCTAATTCACAAGATCTTACAGCTAATTTGTATGCTCGCAAACCATCTCTTTCTACTATGTTTTCCATTCCTCTCCTGTATATCTCAGTTAAGACAAAACAGGCCCTTTCAACATTTAACTCTTCGCAAGCCTTGTGCAATAGTTTTGTTCCTTCTTTTATTACTGACAACCTGTCTTTTTGGTGCACTTCTAATCGACTTACACCAATTAAGCCTGCATTTGCACAACCAGTTGGATCGTTTTGGTTGCATGCCTTCTTCAAATATTCGTGTGCTAGAGGATAATTTTGTTCACAGCCTTTACCTACAATACAAACTAATTAATTAATATCTGAACTTTTTAAGAAGCATGATATTCTTAAAGAAATAACAAAATAAAAAATTATTACAAAGGATAATACTAAACATTACAATTCGTACAACTCAATACCTAAATATTAAATCTATTTATTAAGTAAAAAATGAGTGATTTTGATTTTTTTTTTTTAGAGACGAGCTTAACCCCTTGACTGGCAGGGCTTTTGCAACATTTTGTGCCAAAACTCGTAGCCGCAATGACTTAGCCTAGTTAAATATGTGCAAATATGATACATAGCCAGTTTTGGCACGATTTTTTTTTGTGCATATATGTTGCATAGCCAGTTAAGGGGTTAAGATGGTAAATAGTATCACTTAAATTTAATTCAAATTTGTAAGACATAACGTATACTTCCTTACCGATTGCAGTGTATGTACCAAATTTGGTACAACTTTTGCCAAAATTAAAAGTATCGCAATTTTTGCGATAGATTTCGAGCGCAGCGGGAATATCGGCTTTGACAGAAAACGTATATTCTCCGAGATTGTGGCACACTAAAAATTAAAGTAAATATACATAGTACGTAGAAGTTACTTTCAGTAGAGGTTAGGTTATTTATTTACCATCAGGGTTGCGTTCGCTGTAGCAGCCAAAGTTGTATTCGGTGTAAAGATTTGCCAGATATTCCTTAACTTCTGCTTCGCTCTTTAAATTATATCCAGCCATTATGTGATTTTTCTAATGTACTCTGGAGAAGTGTTCGATGGAGGGTCTTCTGCAGGACACAGCTCCCAAGATGGACTGTAGATTAGCAGACTACGTGCTTCAATAATAAATTTGAAGTAATATTTCGTAAGTGCATGTAAGCATGGCCACTTGGCCAGTATTTACCGCATGAGCGTTAGCATCTTAAGAATGATCCACGACCGGGAAGTAGGAAACTCCGTATAGTACTGAAATTGTCCAGTCACACTGGCAATATGGCGGCGCGCTATTCGAACAAAACCGTCAGGTGGCTCCCGCGATGTACGATCCACCCCTAAATATACTCGCGACTTTCAAGTTCCAACAATCCAACCCTTCGAGCAGATACATTACAAGCTGTGGGTATAGTTACGAGGGGGATGTAGCGCTTGCGGTGTCGTAGGGAGGTACTAGCTCCAGTTAGTATAGTCTGCGTTGAGAACGCGGCCCGGTACTTGGGTAGCCGCAAGCCCACAAACGAACTGCCGTCAGTGCAACTCCCGCATTCGCCCTTACAATCGGCCTCATTCTGCTTCGATGCAGAGCAACATCAAGCGCTTCCCTACGAGGTTGGTGCAAATTCTTCCGCTTTTTTTTACTCATTTTAACCATATTATTATACATAATATTCTTCCTTTAATTAATCATTGCTACTCATTGTGTTATTTATAAGAAAAGAGGCTTTGAATATTGTATGTCCGGCTTACTACAGTTTCATGTGCCGCTGTAAATTGAAAATATAACGTATAAATGTGCAATCGAATGCTGACCTTACAGTTTTATAATTTATTCATTTCTTGTATTCGAAAAAACTATACGGTCGTTAGCAATTAAAAGAGTAAAAAACAATATAATTGCGATATCGAACCAAGACTTTACTAAAATGATTCGAACGAAAGATAGAACAAAAAGTAATGCGCGTCGCGCTTATTGTGCTGGTTGATCGATTGACATTTATAATCGAGTCCCGGCGTATTAGAATCGTTATATAGGGTTTGACTAAAAAATTTCTTCAGACACTTGTACTTAATGAGATTTTACGGTCGAGCAAGTCGCCAGGGTGATCGTGAAAAGAGAGAGTGACTCCGAGGTCGTACGTAGAAAGTATATATAAGAGGATGAAAAAGATGTAGCGGCGGACGTACAGAATTTCGGGATCGCGAGTGGGCGCGTAATGAAGTACTAATGATTATGGGACACGGCCTTTGCGTGCAGCATGTGGGTCAGATCCAAGGGGACACTCGGTCACTCGGTCGACTATCTGCTCCCTCTGATCTGACGACTCAAGACTCGCGCTTTACTTTCCCAGTAACAGCCGTAACACTAAGCTTACGCAGTCGTTATGTATGCTTCACTTTTCACAAGCATGTATTGCTTCTTACATGGAGAGAAATGTTGTAGTAAACATTGCTATGTTCCGTAGGAACAGTGGGATGTACTCAACCTATGACGATTTTTACTATAAAACATAGTAAAAATTGCTATGTACATAGCAATTCGGAACGTAGTAATTTTTACTATAACATTTCTCTCCATGTACTTCTGCAGCGGTGCTTGCGATTAAACAAAGAAGTACAGTGAAAACCATATTAATTTTACGATGTAGTCGCTAATTTTTTTTTTATTCAAATATATATTTACAGTTTTTTCAGTGGAAAATAATGAACGTCACCCTCCGCGTCATCCTGCAGATCAATACATGTCATTACTAAACATGTTTTTCCACTTATCAACTGTGCGGCTAGCACAATTATTATGCTAGCAGCGGCTCCAATCGATCAAAATTAGAAATTCTTTAGCTGGAAGTATTTATTTAATAAACCGATAAACGCCAAACGAATTAATAAACAAACAATGAACAATGAGTCTGTAATTTTAAATTAATAGTACAGGCTTTGTTGATTTGCTTTTAGCAATTGGCAAAGGCGAGCTAAACTGTCGACGTTTGTCGAGGGAAAGCTTAAAAGTAGCAGCAATCAATCAAGCAGTACACATGTAAAGTCAAATAAATAGATCATAATCGAAGCCATTAGTACTTTTGGTTTGTATAAGGAGGGATGGGTCAACAGCTCTCAGGTTCAAGGGCTCCGTGGGTTGTTAAACCAGCGGGAGTATGTTGCTGACCTTGGGAGTTGCGCCCACGCAATATGTACACGTACAGATTGCTTGTCGGATCAGTGAATCGTAATAAAATTTCAATCTTATTAAAGCAACAATTATATATTTTTTTAATTTTTAAGCAGCATTGCTCCTAAAGTAATAACAACAAACATTAGAACTTCCAAGTCCACGAGTCCCCAGAAGGTGCAAGACCTTGACTAATTAACGCAGATTGATGCACTGAAAAAAAAAATTAGTAAATTCAACAAAATATTTCTTTAAGTAGTTCCAAGTAATTGATTTCATTGAATTAACTAAATATTTTGTCCAATCAACTAAATATTTCATTGAAGTAACTTTATTTTAGCAGTTTCAACATAATATTTAGTTAATTCAATGAAACCATTTACTTGGCACTACTTAAAGAAATATTTTGGTGAATTTGCTCATTGTTTTTCAGTTTAATGAAAGCGTATTATTTTAAATAATGAGACTCTTGAGCATACTTTATTCATTGTTGCAGATGAGTGAGTCCGTGAAAGTGGCGGTGAGATGCCGGCCCATGAACCAGAGAGAGCTGCAACAGAAATGTCGGGTAAGTAAAATTATTTTTTGCTATTGTCTTGCATGTCTCGGTAGGTTGTGAATAAATTGCGCCGTACGTACGCCTCTCCACTCGAAACTAACACTACTTGAACAATTTGAACAACTTGAACTTTCCAAGTAACGCCGGAAAATAGGCTAATGCGTTGCAATTTTTCAAGAAAAAAGTTAATAGTGTCCTATCGCTGACAAATTGATGAATGGTCGATACCTAAGCGAACAATTTCATATTCACAGAATCAATGAAAGAAATACAGAGCGAACTAGTGAAATGTTGCACATAGCACTTGTTGGCGCTTGGGCTTGAACGGTATAACGCAAGCTACGAATGGCGATTATTGATTTTCTATTTAAATGCGAAGAAATTGTTTCGAAACTATATTTCATTTTAGTGAATTTTTTTGTTTACGTGCATTTTGCATAGCTAGGCTCAATAGATGATTCAATAGAGAATTTCGAGTGGAAAGTAAAGAAAAATAAATTTAATCGTATAAAAAATGCTAAGGTACGATTTAATCGCCGGCGGGTTATTTTTTTTACGGAACCGATAAGATCTCTTGATATATTATCGCAAAGTTTGATTTGGTGAATAAATGAGAACTGGTAGGGAGAGTATCTCGAAAGGGTCATTAAAGTGGGGACGTCTAGCAGGAGAGTTCCGCAGATAGGAAATTGGGGGCGCAAGAAGGAGGCTATTGATAAAAATGAGGGAGAGCGATTAAGCGAGCGCGATGCACGTGTGCACCCACTGAATGAGCCGAATAGAACTCTAAAGACTGTCACTATCACGTTGTCAGGTATCGAACCGCATGTAACGTGTAACCTAGCGACCGCTGCAAAACACTATAGTAACTTTTGTACTTTTGTCAGCAAGCACTTGTATGCGATATATTATATGCACAGTAGCACAGCCGCCAATTCCAGCTGCACCGGCAGTCCCGACTGCTTGTTGCGCTTAAACGGCGCTTGTTCCCCCTCCCCTCTTACACTTTTTCTCTCTTCTATATACCGTTCTACTACTTCACCGCTCCCGTTTCGCCTTTTGAATTTCCAAAAATCCATTTGGAAACAATACTTTTTTACCCTGTAAAAATAAATAGTGAAATTTGACTAAAATAATTAGTGAATATAGTCATTTATTCCACGTGAAATAAGTGATATTATTCACTTATTCATATATTTAGAGGGTAGTGAATTAATTTGACTTATTAATTTTTAGTTTATTGTAAATTTAATTGACTCTAACCGTCATCAAAGCGTGTATAGGCTTTTGTTTGACGAAATGTTTGCCGAAGGGATATAAGCCGGGATAAGGGGCACGTGACGCGATGCGCGAAAGGGCGAGAGATAACGCGGCTGATAGCGCTCTCTATCGATTTGACACATTTTAGAGCGTCGACGCCAGTCATGAAAATTTCTAAGCTTCCAGTAGGAAAGGCTTTCAGGGCTTGTTTACAGCACGGAGTACGACAATGCGTGCGTGCACGTGTATCGATCAGCGCGCGCGAGCTAACGCCTCCGCGCTAAAGCAGCGAGTCTATGTCCTTTTTAATAATTTATCATCGGACGCTCTGGAACGGGCGAGCGCCAAAGCGCGAAACGAGGCCAATTTCGAAATTTCCTACGACTATAGACATGATTTCCTCAACAGAGCGTCGTCGGCGTGGATAGCACTAGCCGCAGCTGCAGCTTGGCGGACTCCAGTGCTCCAGGATGCGGCGGGAAGGTGTACCAGTTCGATGCGGCTTTCGGGCCGGAAGCGAGCACGGAGCAGGTGTACGAGGATGTTGGATCGTACGTGGTCGAGGCGGTGCTCGACGGCTACAACGGGACGGTCTTCGCCTACGGCCAGACCGGCTGCGGCAAGTCCCACACGATGCGCGGCTTCATCGAGCGCGCCCTCGAGCACCTCTTCGAGGCGACTTCCACCGCCAGCTCCAACATGCGCTACCTCGCTCTCCTCACCTACCTCGAGATTTACAATGAAAAACTGCGGGACCTGCTGCAGGCCTCCGAAATGTCGAACGAGAATCAGCTGCAGCTCAAAGTAGGTACTTTGTACCATGTGGAATGTTGAATCAAGTTCGTTTCCTGAGCAATCATGCACTAGTGTGTACTCCATTATTGTTAAAAAAATTTGAAATGAGCGTTGTACATTTCGATAAGCCGTGTATTAAGTAATCAATCAAAGTGAACAGTACAACTGCACCATAAGTGTTATTGTAATAAAAAAGCTTTCAAATCTGCGACAAATGCTGCATTTTATATATCAAATTCAAATTTCGTATGCTTCATTCTCCTAGAAGGTATATCTGCAGTGCCTTAATATTTCGATCAATTTCGTCATTAAAAAAGGCCTTTCAAAATTCCATAATTAATTTATTCATAATACGCGCATATTTTGCGATGTTAAAAGTAGATAATTTATTCTATAAAGTTGTCAATAATTGAAGATGAAGATTGAGAATGCATTTTTTCAACAGTTCCAATGTTAAAAAATTAACAAGAATTTATGAAAAAAAAAACCGCCGCCAATTCATTGGCACATGCTTTCCTCAAAATCAAATGAAGTACTCTAATAATTTTTCTTTTATCAAATTAAACAAATTTATTATTTACGTATAAAATTGATGAATAAAACGCATAAATATTTTAAAAACTAAAAAATTTAATTGATAATGAATAAATAAAAAAATTCTTACATCGACTTACACCCTATATATTAATTATTTATTAAATTTTTCTACGGACTATATTATAGTCCTTAAGTACAAAGATGAAACAACTTAAAAAGGTATAGTCTTAAACTAACAAACAATATAATCATAAAACTAAACTCAAAATCTACATCTAAACATATAAAAAAAACGCTGCCAACTGCACTGGCACAGTGCTTTCTCATAGAGATGTCTGCATCTCTAAATAATAGCGATAAACTGAAAATTTACAAGTTTTTTAAAAGAAAAAATTGAATAATAATAGTTGGAAGAAAAAGTAAAAATTTAAAAAACACCAACTAGCTCTAAAATCGAACCTGATCGATAGAATTACTTGAAATTTTCAAGGTTTCTCGCGACAATCGAATAAAACTTGACATAAAAAAAATTGCTTCTTATCCACCGCTTCGTTTAGAAGTTAT